>OMKZ01028523.1:0-14955 GCA_900302535.1 Neoniphon sammara
CTTTGAGCTTTAAAGAATATGGTTTGTTCTCAGTTACTTCCTGTAGCGCTCTGAGTACTGAGTTATAAATGAGCTCTTTTTGATCCAAACAAGTGTGTGTTTCCTTTACATTCATTTAGCTGCTGTGGTCCTACACAGCTGGAAAACTGCAAATATAATGAAAATGGGGCCCCATGGTGGCTCAGTTGGCTCAGATACACACCGTGTGACGTCCTGTGTTCAGATGCAGCTTGTGACATGTAAACCCCCTCCCTGTCCCCCGTCTTTACTGTCTCTTCCAAGAAAATCTCCCCTCATAAGAGACTAATGAAGGCAGTATATCCCCCAGACCCCACACCCACCACCACCACCACCACACACGCATACACACACAAAAGCACAAAAAAATTAAGATTGATCTTACTGAGAACTTGGTTTGCCCATCCAAAACATCCATCAACGTTGAACAATTCTGCAACTTGCTCTTACATCCCCATGGAGATAATAATAAATAATTCTAATTGCAAATATGGCAGCTGCTGACAGTTATGTTGTTCAGGCCCTAAATGTCAGTGTTAAGGCCTTAGTGGTTTGCAGTGGTATGATTTAGTCAAAAGACAGAGGCCAAGTTTTGACTGAATTGAATGAATGTGGTAGGCATGTTCCAGGTAGAGATCCCATCGGTTTCACAGTGATACCAACATCAGTCAAACAAACATCAGCTTTTGGTATTTTTGATGCCCTCTATTGGTTGACTTTAAAATGCTTTGTATGTCCAGCAATGGTGACTGAATAGATCTACCAAGTTTCAAAATAGGACAGCTGTCATGAAGTTATGAGGCCAAGTTTTAGGCCACGCCCTCCTGTAACTTCATTGATTAATGTCAGCTAAATGATTAAGGTATAATGTGAGGACATTTTTTGTGCATATGTGAAATTTGGCGGTGACCTGGCCAATGATATAGGACAGGTTAAAGTTGTTTGTTTTAAAATAAATATCTAAATAAATCACAATGATGGATGCGCATGGTCCATAGAGATAGTCAAGCTGAATATTTGTAGTTTTATTTCGATCAAACTTGTGACTTGGGAGATCTAACCTTTTTAGAAGCGGAAAATATTTTACCTTTAATTATTGCGCCAACATCTGATTAATGCGGGTGGCATCTCTTCAGTAAAACATTACAGGCATTCATTAATACATTATAGCTCGTCAGAAAATAGTAATAAATATGGAAGAGGGAGAGTAATTAATAAGTTGGCACAAAATCAAATCTATGGGACTTGAATCCCCAGTTCTACCATAATTGCCCATATATCTTGATTAAAAATTTTCAAATAAGATCCAGTCTCTCACTGCAATATCTGGTTACTGGATTGAACCAAAATAATCCCCATCCGCCACATGAACCAAAAATATCTGCAAGAATCACTGAAAAAGGCCAACTGTAATATGAGCCCAGTTTAACCTCCTTTGTATGACTGTATTAACCTGCAGAGGTATATAATGAAACTTGACTTTGACTCGTCTATCTTGGCTTTTAAGAATTTCTGTCTCAGCTGTGTCTTTGCCACTGGCTGATGTTAGTTGGTATTATTGTCTCCCCTTACAGCGTGTGTCCCTTCGTTCCTCTTCCACCCTGTCAGTGTCAGCTGCATGTTGTGTGTTGTCGCTCAGTGGGAAATGATGCAACAGAGGGTTGCATGTTTCCAGCGTGTTTTGCAAGAACCCAGTGTGCAGTGTGATTTAATAACAAAAATCACTGCGGTCTGCTCACTCCGACTATTACTAAAACTACTGGGTTAAGCAGAACAGCCAGTATTTCAACAGTGCTGATTCATTCTCTCTTCCTGTGCGTCTGTCTCTCCCTGTCCCCTCTCAGGAGGACCAGAAGCTGTGAGTTCAGCTCCTGCTGAATCCGGCTCTGTATCAACCAGTGGGGCAGCAGCACCCAGCAGCAGCACTCCCACCACCACTGGCACGAGTCGAACCAGTGCAGCAGAACCTGTCCTGAGCCTCCATTACAGCTCGGAGGGAACCACCACCAGCACCATTAAGCTGGACTTCACAGATGAGTGGTGGGTGATCCGTTTAGTTTGATCAGTCAGTTTACAAGTGCGAGAGAAATGCCCAGTAAAGATGAGTCTGAATCTCTCATGGTGAAATCAAGCTGCTGTTTTTGCAAATATTTTGTTCTTACACCTTGAACATCATGAATCAGCTGTTTTGGTCACTGATGGAAGTTCGTGTATTTTAAATGAGAGAATCAGTTATTGCTGCATCATTGCTTTGCACATGCAAGTGTTGCATGTGTTTGATTTGTCCTACTTGATGATTAATCTTGTATGCAAATTTTGCTAACTCACTGTGAGCGTTTCATGATGAAAATGTTTCTTCAGTGAATAGGAGTTGCAATGAAAATTAATAATTCATATAGTCATTAACTGTGCATGATCGGCTTCATGTCAGAACGTTTGAGCCACAGGTTTTTTGACTATCACATCAGCATAAATGTATCATAGATTGAATGTTGTTGCAGTACTAGAGGCTTAACTGATTGAGTCACTTTTCTCCCTTTTGTCCTGTACAGGAGTAGTACAACATCCAGCTCCAGAGGCAATGGAGGACCCAAAACATCTGAGGCTGGAGCTGCACAGGGCAAACAGAGTCTGTCAGCGGAGAGCTCAGTGTCAGAGCAAGGTGAACAACCTCCAGTCAAATGAGGAATAATCACAAGAAAGTTGCCTTGGTATAGAATTTGCAAATATTTTAGAATACTTCCTAATCCATTGTATTACTTACCATTAGCATGTTTGTTTGTTTTCCCGGTTCCTCAGCTCCGTCTGAGTCTTCAGGTCAGAGCCGGCCCACCGCCGGCACAGACCCGACCTGTGAGCTCTCCTCCAGCAGCTCGTCGGCTCAGGCCCCGGCAGAGGCCTCGTCAGAGGCAGACAGCGTGACTTCTTCACCCCTGGAGCGGAGCCAGCCAGAGGGCATTGAGGACACAGCAGGGGACTGCAGGAGAGCAGAGCCCACCGGAGAGGAAGGCCAGGAGGGCGGGGGGGGACAGAGTCAGCCGGCACGGGGCAACCAGGACTCAGACGACAGCGATGACGACCCGATCCTCATCCCCTCATCGAGGTTCAGAGGAGGACAGGGACAGAGGTATCGACCCCAGTGTCATGCATACACTTGTTTGTATACCAAGATGTAAGAGCAAGAAAACACCTTCACGTGTATTTCAATGCAGGTTGTTAATTATTAGATTCAAATTTTGGTGTTGTATACCATGGCATTTAAAGGGTAGGCATTCTGCTTTTGTTTTTTGTAATGCCTTGCCACTGACTGTTTTACTGCACATATAGACTTAGCTCCAGAGGATCTGCAGTAGGAGATAGGATGATCAGGTAAAGTCTCTGCACGGGCAACAAAAGCATCTAACCTTTCAGGCATGTGACATGCCGTCAAATATTTAACCTCAAGAACCAGCTGATTTGTAGTAAGCAGATCAAGTTATGTGTACGTTTGGCTAGTCCACTCAAATAACTAATTTACATGGATAACTGTAGTGTTGGAGTGTGTTGTGCATGTTTGTACTGACAGCACCAGTGGTGTGAGCTGCTTATTTATGTTTTACACGAGAGTTTGAGTGAAGAATGAAGTGCCTGATGGAAAGGAGCCCAAAAAAATTAATTCATCACTGGGATTTGGTGTGGAATTTTTTTTTTTTTTTTGGTATTTGCCATGAAAAGTGTATACTACATGAACCAATGTGTGTCTGACTGAGCTCAGTAACCTTGCTGTTACTTGGTAAATGGGCAAGGCTGTCCATGATGGAATATTATCAGTTTGATTCAGCTGGGAGGAGCAAGCAGACTTTATACTTTTAAGCGGCTGCTTTCTAGCTTGGAGCCGGTGTTAAATGAGCTTATTTTGGATGAACAGATCTGAAGTAGCATAGTAAGCAGTTGTCTCAACATAGCTGTCGAGACCTGGCTATGTAATAAAAAGAAGCATGGCGGGCTTATGAGCGGAAGTGGTTTTGCTTACCATGTGTGTGATTTGTAAATAAGTGTATTGGCTGGGGTTGTGTTGCACAGACGGTCGGCAGCTGCTCGTATCCAGGAGCTGTTTCGCAGGAGGAAGGAAAGAAGAGAGATGGAAGAAAGTGAGACCCAGAATATCCGGAGACCCTCAGTCAAAATGGTCTACAAGGGCCACCGCAACTCCAGGACGATGGTACACCTCGGGCCATTTTCATTAAATTAACGAGGGATTTAGAGACATCGAAAGCGTGTTAAACAGTTAACCGAACCTCGATGTGATTTTAATTTCTTTTATGTCTAGATAAAAGAATCTTGTTTCTGGGGCAACAACTTTGTGATGAGCGGCTCCGACTGTGGCCACATCTTCATCTGGGACAGACACACCGGAGAGCACCTCATGCTGCTTGAAGCTGACAACCATGTGGTCAACTGCCTGCAGCCGCACCCCTACGACCCCAGTGAGTCTCACTCCAGCCCTGCTCTGGACCCGTGTCTCTGCTCCATGGAGATGTAATTGTGTTTCCTGTTTACAGTGTGTCTCTGAGTTTATTTTCTGGTCTGTTTCAGTTCTGGCTTCATCAGGGATAGACTACGATATCAAGATCTGGTCGCCTCTAGAACAGTCGCCATCCTTCAACAGAGTCCTTGCTGACGAGGTATGACGAGAGATTAGTGAAATGAATATCAAGTTAAAATGCTGTTCTCTGTGCCTGACAGGATAGCAGGTGTTTTGCAGCTCAGGGTAATTAATTGTGGAGACATGGGGTGAAATGATGGAGCCTGGGTCAGAAAATTCTCCTTGGCAATAGCTTCACAGCATTGCTTGTTGTTTAAAACAAACAAACAAACAAACGTACAGATAGGACTGCAGCTAACAGCCTTGTGGGTGGTGCCAGACAGACGCTGAGAGCAGCTGTTTTAATGTTCGGCTAATTTCACTGTCAACACTGTTAAATATGCCAGTGCTTTTTGTCTGTAGATGTTCCTGGCCAACACAGTGCTGTTAACTGAATAAAAAGTGTTTGTGCTTCAGCTCTCTCAAAATATGACAGATAGCCCTGTCACACCCACCACAATGACCCAGTAATCCCAGAAGACCTTTTTTTCTTTTTCTCATATCAAATCAGCTTTCCCTCCCTACTTTTTATGAGAAAAGAGGGCAAGTCTGGAGCCATTTCTGTTCAATTTAAGTTCTTTCTTCCTTTCAACTCCTCTCTTACTTTGTTCATTTTCTCTCCTCCTGTCAAGGTTATAACTCGTAATGAGCTGATGCTAGAGGAGACCAGGAACACTATCACAGTCCCAGCCTCTTTTATGCTTCGAATGCTGGCCTCCCTAAATCACATCAGATCAGGTACACACAGATATATACACATAAACACACATACACACACACCTGCCATTTACTTATGCAAATTCTGTTTGAGATTTACGGCAGTTTAGAGTGTTTGTGCATGAGATCCATGTCCAGTACAGTAGAACAGTTAAGCTTCTTACTGTTGCTGTAGAAACCAGTCACGATTAAGTCTTAAAGTGGGTAACAGGGTTACATGGTCTGCTGGTGTTCAGGTCTTTATTTACCTTCTCTCACTCTTTCGCTCTCCCTCTCCTTCCTGTAGATCGAATGGAAGGCGATCGCTCTGAAGGGTCCGGCCAGGAGAACGAGGACGAGCAGTAGCCTGCTGGCATTTTAAAGAAAGCATTATTTCTTCTTGCTGTAAAGCACTTGAAAACCTGAGATTTTTACGAGTATACTGTAGAATAACTTCCTTATGAAAATTGGTTGAATTTCTAGCCCCCGTTTTTTTAAGATCACTTTCTTACTGATGTTTCTGTATGAGGATACACTACACCTGTGTGAATGCAAGGGCAAGGAAGTCTATATATGTTAAGTGTGAGAAAAATATGATGGCTGCTGTGTAAGGATGTTAAGTGCAATATTATTTTGTTAGGAGAAAGTGAGCTTTGATCAGTGTTAAGCTGTGACATTTCTTATTTGTAGCAGATGGCAAAGAACTCAAATGTGGCTACACTGCACTGGCAGTTACGCATGTAAACAAGAACGTTGATTTGAGTAAACCATACTTTGGAGTATGCTTTAATTTTGTTGTTGAAACAAAAAAGATTAAAAGCTGTGCTTCTTGTTCCCAAAGGGTCAAGTCAACGAAATAATATTTTGCCAAATTTGGAAAAATTTCTAAGCTAAATGGCGTCTCAGAGATATATATCTGTACTTGGGTCTAGCGGATAGATACAGTACCTATGACTGTGCAACTGGCCTGTCACAAACTAATGAATGAAGTGATAAATTCATTCAAGAAATAAAGAACAATCTGATCTTTGCATACTGATTCCTGCTGTGATTCAAAGACTGGTGGAGTTAAAACTGTTTCCACACAGATTTGATTGACTGTTACACCCGTAAAGCTTCAGGACTGGTAGGGGATTTGTCACCCAGCGCCATTACAGGACAGGTGGCCTTTGTTTTGGTAGTTGGTGGTTAAACTGCTAACACAGTGTGACCTATAATCCCCCCCGCCCCCTCCTCCCACTGATTCACACCACAAGGGAAAAAAGTGATTTTATGGAAGTACAATTCAAGGTCACTTGATAAGTATTGACACCTGCAGAGCTCTTTTCACTCTTAAGCGAGGTACAATCAGTCTGCTCAGAAGATATGTAAAAAAAACTTTAATAGAGGAATCTCAATACAAACTTTAACATGAATTTGTATTACAAGTTATAGTGGAAATCAAAAGGTTACAGTACCTTTCTGGTGGTAAATTGCTTCTTCTTATAAAGTAGTACCATACACAAAAATAATGACAATACAATAATAATGAGGTAAGACTGAAGCACCAGAATTGGCTGCCAATATCCAGTCGTTCAGTTTGTGAACACGGGCTCTGCTTAATTTAAATATTCTGTGTTCCTTAAATATCTGATAGTAACGGGGGAATCTGGAGTGTATAAATGGAGGTAAAGCACATGTGCTGCTGACATATTCACTAACATACAGTGTTGTAGTTAAAGACAAGTCTTCTGTTTTGACTGTTGGCACTGAAGTCGAATTGTTTCCCCATGATTAGGTTGATCTTCTGTGACCGATATAGCAAATGATTTTTATTTCGGTCATGTCTGTTGCTCTGTTTGAATAAATGTGGGCCTGTGCCGTTATATTTTGGCTGCACATCCTTTTATTCTCTGCCTAAAAATTAGTCATGTGGGACTTGAATTTGGACATAACCCCATTTTCTGTTACCTTGCCTAGGAATCAGAGGAAGAGCAGAGTGCTTGAAGCATCACTGTATTAAAGTCTAGATGGGTGCTGTATGTTGTGTGGATCTACAATTTTTTCATGTTTGGACATTTTTTTTTGATCCAGCACCCAAATTAAATGTTTTAGGAGGATGTGCATGTCACCTTTGTTAAATCACCTTGACTTGTTCTCACCTACAACACTAGTAGTACTCTGACAAAATAGTGAAAAATCACTGTCTGATGTGATAACAGATTCCATCAGAGGAAGTACACACTGCACGTTCAAGTGCAATTTCATGTACAGATAATTATGAAATGAGAACTCTTTGCCCCTTTGCTCTAATGCAATAACATTATTGCAGATGTCGACAGAATAAGGAACACATCTGACTCTGCAGGTACCGCACTAATACTACAAATGCTGGCTTACAGATTCTTCTAACATGATGAAGCATGTTTATGCAAATTGTGAAAAAAAATGCAACCATGATAAATATAGTAGTAAACAAATTACTAAGACAAAGGACCATATAGGTGACAGTAGTTAAGGCTTCCTATGTGATTAAATGAACACATACAATTACGTGTAAGGCACTGTTGATGGTGTACACTTGGTCAAACAGTGGAATGAATCGTGCCACTTCATAATAATGACAGTTTCAAGTGTGGAGTACTCGTGTTGAGAAACCAGACTTCATAAACCACATGGCAGGACGACCAGTGCTCAGAATGGTCATGTTGTATATTACAGCTTTGTAATTGCAGGTGAAGGGTGTGGGAGCCCTTGCGGTTTACAAAGACAATATAGTATGTCTATACAATGCCCGTTATGTGAAGAGGCCACCTGGAGTTCAGGCTGATAATTCCTCCACATCCTGTTCTTCTTCATCTCTGTCGTCTTTGACAATCCCTTCATCTATACTCTCCAGCCTCAGTCTCTGGCCGTCCAGGTATCTGGGTCTCGGTGCCGCCCTGGTCGTGAACAGTCCCCCTGGCAGGGCCGAACCCTCCCCAAAGAGGGTGAGCTTGGCGTCACTCTCTATCGCCTTTGCCAAGCAGGAAGCAAAGGTGTCAAGAGATTTGTGTATCTCTGCATGGACTTGGACGGTGGATGGGATGGTGCTTTCAGCTGATGGGAAAGAAAGACATTGCTTGTGTCTATTGAGCAAAAGTGAGCATTGCATAACTGTAGTTTGAATTTCTTCTTTTTATTCATCACTTCCCTCTTTATTGCTCACTGTGCATCTGTTAGCCTGCTGACCACATCTTTGTTTTTCACAACCTCAATGAGTAAGAAATGAGTTCCCTCCTAGCTAATCTCCTCTTTTGTAAGTAGGAAGTGACAGATACCTTTGGAATGCTCCACCTGGTCTTCAAAGGTGACCGAGCTCCTCCTCTTCCCAGCTGTGTTGCCTTGGTACTGGGGGTGGGTGGAGCCGTCAGTGGAAAAGTTATCCAGCAGCATCACGTCTGTACCTGCATCAAACGTGACAGAGACATATGCGTTTATAAATATCTAAAAGTAGTGATTTATAATCACAACGTAAAGTATAAACCATCTCCATGCTGGCAGAGATTGGCCACTGCAAATGCCAATGCTCTGGGCCATAAAGACATTTCAAAGTATGAACACGACATTACATGCCCTACCTACGCTATCGTCTACCAAAAACATGAGCTGTGAAACAGGAATGTGAGGTTGACCGTGGGAGTATGATGTAACACAGTAAATAAAACCATGTGCCAGCAAAGACACCTGCGTTTTTAAAAGGGCAATGAATCACTTTATCAGTTTTATTTTCAGATTACGGTCTAAATTCTGGCTGTTACAAAGGAGGATAGGCCATTCTACTACAAAAACACCTATGTGAAGAATAATAGAAAGTAGGGCTGGATGGTGTGGACAAAATCAGATATCACAGAAGCAATATCATAATATTGTAGGGATGACTACTGGGGCTTTCATACGATATTTACACACAGGACACTAATGATTAATAGTCATTAGTTATGTGGATATGATGACCAAACAGGTAGAGGAAAATAATAGAACAGCCTAATAATTTCAGAAAATTGCATCCTTTTACTGTAACGCAGCCTTTAAAATCAGGAAAGGGCGACACTTAGGCCATATCATGACATTACAATATCCAAAATCCCAAACGATATCTAATCTTATATCACGATATCAATATAATATCCATATGTTGCCTACCACTAATAGAAGGTATATTTCTCAATTTTGCTCTGCTTCCTGTGTGCAGCACTTACATGAGTCCTGAGTGAAACTGAAGCCAGTGTCTCCTGTGCTGCTCCCAGGGGCCACCAGCTGCCCTCCACCAGCCAGCATGGCTGTCAGGTGTGGGGACATACCCAAGTCTGATGAAAGACAGCAGGTTAATAAGACATCAGCATACATCATCAAAACAACAATCCTCAGTTTATCCTTTGATATATCAACATAAACAGTGAGTCAGATAAAATACAGCTGTACAAAGCCAAATTGCAGCCAAAAATGATGTCAAAATACATTCAAAACAATTGGGATCAAATCTGTATATCACAAAGTCATTACTGCTCTCCCACCTGTGATTCTGTTGGAGATGCTGAAGAGGCGGGACGTCCTTTGCCTCGTGGCAAACGACTCTCTGTAGTAGCGATCCCCAAAGCACATCCCCAGCAGCTCCTTCCTCACCGTCTTATTCCACAGACCATAGATGAGTGGGTGACACACCGCGCTGCAGAAGGACAGCCATGCCGCCAAAGTCTCCAGCTCCTGAGACACACTGCCCTGCCCCCACAAGGCCTCGGTACACACCACCACAACATATGGCCCCCAGGTCACGAGGAAAGTGCCGATCACCACTAAGATGGTGACGAACGCCTTGCACTGGCTCCCTGCGTACACCAGACTCCGCCGGCTTCCATTAGAGGAAGTGGAGGTGCTCGAGTTTTTACGTCCATTCCTCTGCGCTCCTGTGGAGTCATCCTGGGCCACCACCACCGTCCCACAGTGCACCTTCCGTGCTTTCATGCGGGCAACACGAAATATTACGCCATAACAGGCCAACATGGCGAACAAAGGGGGAATGCTGCACCAGGTGACCCAGAAGGCCGTGTAGCCGGGCTCCCGGTGCCAGGATGCAACACAGGTCCACTTGAAACAGTCAAACTCAAAGGAGGACCAGCCGAACAGAGGGGGCAGACAGCCCACCAGGGAGTGCAACCACACGTAGGCGATGACCACGACTGCCCGGTTCCCTGTGATCTTCATGGGGTAGATCATCGGGTAGAGCACTGCGTAGTACCTGTTGGGATGAGAGGAAAGATCACTCAGAGATTTGAAGGCATTATACTGAGTCCCTTCCTTGGCTAGAGGCTGCAATTTTTTTTTAAACGATGCTATCATGTGGCACTGAGAACAGAAAGAGAGGGGCTCTGCAGGAGAACAAAAACAGGCACTGTAATCTAAAATCCCCAAAGGTGTGGGGGGTAATTATGACAGCAGTCACCAAACAGTGAGGACTGTATACTACAGAGCAACATTGGGCCTTCAAAGCTACATGTCGCAATCCCTTGTGATCTGTCACGATGGGACCAACAATAAAACTTAAACAAAAGTGCCATTCAGTGTTAATTCAAACCAACCTCAAGTGTACTTCCTCTACACACCAACTTCAAACAATTATGTTCTTTGAAGACATGCTACTCCTTAAAAAGCTACACAGTCAGCCTATAACCCAGAATGCTCCAAATTGAGTTAAATAAGCTGGCTCAATTATATCTGAGAAGACTATCTGACTTTTACCACCTAAAAATAGACAGTGATAAGGAAAATAGCCTAAGAACTGCCGGTGCACTCACTCCACTTGACATTTAGGGTGCTTTTGTAAATGCTTGTCTAATGCTTGTCACTTGAGCTGTGAAAATCTCCAACAAATTACCACCACAGGAGTGTGTGGTTAACCAATCTTATTTACAAGTATAAATATTGACCAAAATACATGACCAAAATGTAAATACATCCTAGAACAGAAATCACAGAGGATGTTATTCCTATAACCTTGGAATAACATCCAGGAAGCACAATATTGTTTTATCCCTGATTTAACCAGGCAGGTTGACAAATATATATATTATTGACAGTAACATGTGGGTGGGTAGTTGCAGGGAGCAGAAGGGTTAGACACATATACTCATGCAACAGCAGACCCACTGAGTCAACATTGATGGCCAGGGTTTCCACTGAAGCAGCTAAAGATTAAATACATTGCTGAAGTTAAGCATGTATTTAGCTCACTTACCCTGCCCCTTTTCCCCAGCCGGTCCTCAAACAAGCTACTTCTTGGTCAAAGGCTTGATTGTCTAATCATTAATTAAAATCGTCAGCAAATACTGGATGACTTTTGTGGAAATGGTGAGAGTACCTATAGTGATTTTACATGGATTTAGTCACCTTTTTTGGTTGACAATTGTTAATTAAAATGAAAAACATCTCAGTTGTATTTATAATCTCCAACATCCAGATCCATGATGTCAGCCTCCAATTAATGGAGCAGCTCCAGGTTCTCTAGCTGGTCAAGAATATTTGTGAGTAACCCAAGATCACCAGAACATGCGAAATCAGTTTTAAGGGAGAATTTTAACCTCAAGGCGATACCACACTTACTTGAGCTCATTATTTCAAAGTCATGGCAAACCTCTATGCCATGACTTTGATGTTTAGCCAAATACCTATGACTACAGTCAGGCGGACACTAACCTGTCAATAGCAATAGCTCCCAGAGTGAGCATGCTGGCAGAGCTGATGAGCAGATAGAGCAGGGCAGTGAAGTTGCACCACACCACTCCAAACACCCACTCCCTCTTTGCTGAGCTCACAGCCACAAAGGGCAGCACCAGCAGGGACAGCAGCAGGTTGGAAAGCGTCAGGCTGAACACAAACTTGTTGCTGGGTGTGAGCAGGTACGGCCTGCGGTACAGGGTTACCACAATGAGGAGGTTCCCCAGGCAGGCCAGGAGTGTGATGGTCACGATGGAGACTGACTCCAGCACCGCCGGACCCTCGCCATGGCCCACAGTGGTGCAGTTTCTGCTGATGTTCATGGTGAGAGACTGGGCCACTGGAGAGGTGAAGGCATGGCAGGAGACTGGAGGGAGGGTGGAGAGGGGACTGAGTTAGAAAAAGGACACACTTGGGGGTTAAATTGAAATCCCCTTGCTAAAACACCCATTCTGTGATGATATGTCTTTGGACTTTGCCATTATAATTAGCTATTATAATACCTATAACTTAGCAATGATTCCAATGTCTGTTTCCAATCATCATATTCACAGTGAACATTTAGCTGTTTGCCCCTCATATTTTCAGACACAGTGCATGTTTATCTGACATCGTAGGGGGGATGTGAAGCATTTGAAACGACCAATAAGCATTCACGAACCATTCATTACAGATTTTACATCAAATGGCACACAAACGTCAAAGTTTGAAAACACATCCACGTTGAAAAAAGTGAAAGCTGCTGCTATAGCCTCAATGTCCCATCCATGAGCAAAAAACGGGACGGGGCAGCAAAAAAATGGTCAGGATACAAGTTAAAGTTAACTTTAAATGAAAAAAACTGCTACAAACATGTAAAGTTTACTAAATAATGACTTAAGCCACATTTTTTTCACATTACCCATGGATATATTTACGCAGTACAGCTGAAGACTGCACGTAAACTATGTAAAACTGTGAAGACCTCAACTTGCTCGCTAGCATTTAGCTAAAACAACTTATGTTAGCATAGGTTAGCTGAAACTTTCTCCATTGTCCCTCAAAACAGTTATCCCTTTTTACCTGGTTTCGTATGGCGTCGTGGGTCCTCATTATCTCCTTAAACAGGCAAAATGTCCACTCTGTTAGTTTATTTCCACGCCAAAGTCCTGTAGCTGCCCGTTGAACCTGAAATAACTCCGAAATCCCCTCGCCATCGTTGGTTATCCCTCCTCAGCAGAAATCCAGACGGCCAGCTGCGGCTGCAATGGCGACGGCGTCCTCCCACCCTCAGCTGCACTCTCTCCCTGCTACAGGATTGCTTCAAGTGTTTGTGGGTGGTCGGGATGAGGTTAGACTTATTTTCAAATCACGAGTTTAGCCGCTTTTTGTCTGTGGTTTGTGTGTGTAGCTGTTAGGAATTGTATTTTTCATTCTCTGAATTATAATCACAGTTAAACAGTTATCTGCGGGGAAATAAACAAAAGTGCATGACTATTTCAGATTCTAAATGTGTTGCATTGCAAGGGGAAATCACATCAGTTCGCCCTTTAGCTGTATGCAGTTTCTTAATAGTAGGCTGGCAGTGATTTATGAATGAAGTACTAAGTAGCATCATTTTTTATCCTGCTGGACCACCCAAGAAGATCAAAGCTTCCCGCACATATACGTCATCCTCTGTCAGCCAATCTGAGAGAGGGGATGTTGCTGACTTCATCCACCTGGTGGCGCACTTAGCATGAGTCTCAAAGTCAGCATGAACAGCTGAGATGTAAACATAGAAGTGAAAAAGATTAACTGAGGTTTCTTAGTGGATTTCTGTGATAATCATTTGAAAACTAATTTTAGAACTTTGGCTTTCATGTATGATATCTTATCACCCAGAATCACTCCCCAAAACCGGGTCAAGATCTATTTTGCCATAATTGTCATATTCACCGCCTAGAAAGGCCAATAACGGTACAGATGTGCATAGTTACGGAGTAAGAATGAACTTACAAACAGCTACGTCTCTCTCAAACTTCAAATACAAATACAATCTTAATAGTTAAATTCCATGCTTGTCCAACAGTCAAGTAAAGGAAGAATTCTCAATCTCTTTATTAAAAAAAATCATATTTCCCTTGTCTGCTGTGTATCTTTTATTTTCATCTCCCTTTGAATTTACACTCAAACATCTGAGCATGCGCATGCACACACACAGAGTTCTAATTTAACTGTGCTGGTGTTTTGTTTTATTTTATTGTGTATCATAGTTAATTTTATTAACTTTTATGTTCCATTTTCTTGCAGATATTATAGTAGCTGAGGATATAAGCCCCCAGGGGTTTCTTACATCTCCTGCATTTTTTTCTATTTTTCATTTAATGTGTGTAGTCTGTTCTGTTATATGTGTGTGTGTGTGTGTGTGTATGTGTGTGTGTGTGTGTGTGTGTGTGTGTGTAAACATAATCATATTAGGAGCTATACAAGTTTTACAAGATTTATGCATACCACAATTTTATTTTGTGGCTCATTTTTGAGATGTTTTACCCTGTAATAAATACAATAAAGGAAAATACAAAAGGCAGAGCAGTATCCCCTCCACAACCTGAATTGTAAACAAATGTGTAGAACGTAGTGTTGAATGGCACATTTTTGGAGATTCAAACTTCAGTTTCTGACCTAAAACTGATGTAATACTCATTTATCTGATAAAACACTCAATAGTGTTGTGTACACAAGGCATTTCACAGTAGACCCAAAGTTAAAACTTCAGCATTGGAATCTGTGGATTGTAGTCTGTCAGCAGAGACACCATCAGACCCTGAAAGAGAAGAGAGCTGTGCTGTGATGGAGTGTTATTATCAATTTATACAAAACTAAGCTTGGATAATTGTGGATAATTAACCTTCTTCAAGGTTACT
>OMKZ01028523.1:14975-46150 GCA_900302535.1 Neoniphon sammara
TCAAGGTTACTCACCATGATGGTCCACTTTCTGTTCTCAGCCTCAGGGAAGACAAGGGAGCGGGATGAGTAGAAGACCTGGTCGTCCACCTCCTCCTTTTTCCGGGGGAGACAGTGCAGGAATGTCCAGTCTGGACTGGCCACACTTCCTGTCTGTAATTGACAAAATCATGTCATCAACTCTGTGTGCTGAAACAGTGTGGGCAGGGTTCCCACTCTGTGTCAAATATAAAATTCCTTGACTTTTCCATGATTTTCCATTACTAAAATGTAAATTTTTAACACACTTCAGATTCAAAGGTCTAATTGCAGACAGTCTGCAGAAGTTTGGATGGACTGCACCGCTTATATCACTTTTGGAAAATGGCAAATGTCTCTGTCATTGTCCAAATAGTCACTGTGTTTACCTGCATGGTAATCTGGTAACCATCAAAGTCTTTCAGCCTCTTTTTCTTCTCTTCCTCCTGCCCCATGCTGACCCAGGTGTCAGTGACCAAGACATTGCTGCCATGGGCTGCCTCCATCGGGTCAGAGGTCAGAACCAACTGGGTCCCATGCTGAGACAAAACAAAAAGTAATAAATGCATCAGTGATGAGACAATATTGGTACCCTGTGAGGGTGAAAATCACAGCGCATTCATCTGGAAATGGTTTGTGTATAATATTTATACTTTAGGAGAACCTCACCTGCTTGGAGAGCCTTTGTGCCTCTTGAATTACACTGTCTTCTGGCTCATACCCCTGAGAATGAGGACAAAGTATGAGCTCTCTCCGTGATTAGCATTAATATTGTACACCATAACAGAGAACAACAGTCTTTTCTTGGCTCAATAACTCCTGTCAGACAAGTAATATCTGGGGAGATAAGATGCTGAATGCTGACTGCGTGCAGGCCTAACTGCACGCTAGATAAGAAGACACTACAAATAGGAAAAGGAGCTCTGATAAAGGGAAATTGAATAAATAATACAGCTGGCAAGTGTGTGTGGCCATGTAAAGAAAACCTTGGGTGTGGCAATCTTAAGATGAACTCCCAGTTTGGCTGCAGTCATCATGAAGGAGTGGAGGACGTTGTTGCCATCTCCAATCCAGCTCACAGTGAGTCCATTAAGAGACCCATAATGCTCCTTCAAGGGAATGGCAGCAATTTAGAAGGCAGCATTAACTAGATAAAAACTGTAAGAACGTGGAGTTGCAGACCGGAAGAAATTTTTATCTGAGATGCTGCAGTACCTGTAAGGTGAGGAAGTCGGCCATGATCTGGATTGGGTGGTAGAGGTCAGACAGGCCGTTGATGATGGGAATGGAAGCTTCCTTATCCAGCTCCTCCAGAGTGGAGTGGCTGTACACTCTTGCCAAGACAATATCGCAGAGTCCTGAGAGAACCCTGTGGTTGTAACATGGAGATTAGAGAGGCTGGTGCATATCGAACAGTCTGCTGTTCACGTTCTGGTACAGCTGGAAGAATCTGGATAGGAAACACTCCTTTCACTGATAATTATTATTAAGTACTAGGGCTGCTCAGTGAACAACAGTAGAAGTTTGTTCTATTGGACAGCTCCAAGGTCCAAGTGTGTGTGAGGCAGAGTAATACTGAAAAACTCCATGCATTTTTTTCCTTGGTTAAAACACACACACACACACACACACACACACACACACACACACACACGTACAATGGAAACAGCCAACATGGGACTGCCATTTAATTTGCCTTCATAACACATTTTGATTAATAACAGTAATAACAGTTACAGTATAACTGCCTGGACTGTCAATAGACTCACTTAGCTGTATCTGTAGAGCTCTCGTTCACACCCAGGTGGATGTCCTGGGAGGTGAGGAAACACGGGTGCCCACCCAGCAAAGCAAAACCTGGAAGAAATGATACAAAACAGGGTTGTTTAAACAATGACACCAAGGCTTGGAAAGAAATCATATGCACGCCTCTGTTCTACTTGATAAATACATGAATCTATTGCAGTTAAGGAAATAAGGAAAACAGACACTTTTATTTACATAAATAGGCCACAGATAATTAAGTGCTGTGGGGAAAAGCAGTGGAGTAGTGGAGACTATATGCAGGTATATGGAGTATACCCACCTCTTTCTCTGTCAGTTTAGAGTATACCCACTAATCAGACAAATACACTTTGAAATATATAGGAGAGGGCACCCACTTCCTCCTCAGTGCTGTACCTACGTAACTGGTAGCATGCCCACCTCATCAACTATCAGGAGAAAGTATGCAGAAAAAGAGGAGTGGAAATAGATGTTCAGAGGCCGAGTGTTTCATTTAACAGACCCTCTGAAAGTGGCTTTTCAGCAGTTCTATTGTATCCTGCATTAGCGTTGACTTCTGGGCCACTGAACACAGTGACAAATGGTATCAGCCCAGCGTGTAATATGGGAACATACATTTCCATCAGATCAGAGCGTACTCATAAATTATAAGCTTAAATATCCATGCAGGGTATGTTTTACAAGCTTGAATGAATTTGATTAATACTGGCTCCTGCCTTGACAACACAAACTCAATACCAGTGCCAGTTTTTATAGTCATGAGTATGTTCAGTTTGTCTCATCATATGCAGCCCTGACACAAAAAACTGACACCTGTTTCTGTGGACATTCTGGTTCTGGTGCTCCTCTTCTCAAATATCATGGCAATCGACTTCCCTTGAAGAAGAGGCAGCCACTGAAATAGAAATCACAGTTACTTCAGCTGAGTGAATCAGATTCTCGGGTTAGCATGCAATGCACACTGCAGTTGTAGCTACCTGCTTTCCATGCTTGATCCGATGTTTCAGGTCCCCTGACACCCACAACAGTCTCTTGATTTCATCTGTATTGAAATCCTTCAGTGTAAGGAAACTGCGGCCCTTTAAGTTCACTGAGCCCAGAGATGCAGCCCCAACGCTGAAAAAGCAAAACAAAGTCACTATTATGGCTATTTTTGCGGCAGACTGACAGTGATTTAATGGTAACAGTAAATAGCAAAACTTTGCTTTGTGCCCGCCGGTAATCAAAGTTATCGCTTACCTAAACCCCCGCGCCCGACTGCTTTGGAAAGTTTTCAAACATTTTAAAACGGGACTATTTGCAGAAAACAGTTTAGCTGACATTGCAGTTTAAAACGTAATTCCAATGGAATCGTAACTAGTAACGCTAGCTAACTATTTCATCAGAAAGAAAACACCCTTTCACTGCCTACACCAGCCTGCATGCAGCCGTGCAGCAGCGTGGCTGTCTGTCGACATCAGCTCGGGACGTGAAAAGGGGCGTGGCCTCCAAACAAACCGGTTTAGTTTACTATCCCAGAACATAAAAACATTTTACTTACATTACAGCTACGCCGCTGATATTGCTGCACCACCCTCTGTTATGACAACGTTTACTATGATTTCTGGAGCCGGTCCAGCTGCAAAGCGGAATTACAATTATTACATACACCCCTGAAATAAATAATAATAGCAATATGGGACTTGAACAGCTAGTAAAGCTAAACAACACATAATGCCATGATGATTGTCAGGATTATATATTTTTTTTATTATCAGTTCGTAGGTGAGTTTACAAAAAGGTGTTTACTCGGGTTTAAACTATTTTTACTGTGTGTGTGTGTGTGTGTGTGTGTGTGTGTGCGTGTGCGTGTGTGTGTCTAGTGTGCACGTCAAGGCAACGCTGATAACTCCAACGTGCATTTATGTCAATATAAAGCCACTATTATTAATTATTCTGTGACTTTGTTATTACAACATTATTGTCGCGGCACAAGGATATGGTTCTTCCGGTTCAGCCCCTCAGTGACGTTTCATTCATTCACCTGACGCGTCACCGGGTGGAGATGAGAGGTGCGAGCGGGATAACGGAGTGGAGATGACAGGACAGACCGATGTTGACATACCCGGTGGGACTATTTTCTTCATCTAAGTTATGTGCTTTGTTGTCCTCTGCTTTATCGGCGTTTCTTCCCTTGTTGCACTCAAATATCTATCAGAGCGGCTTGTGGTAAACCTGTTGCTATTTCTGGCTTCCTGCTGCTGCTTAAATGGCATCTGACAGCAGGTTGGATTGGGATTTAGCCGGCCAGTCAGTTGAGAGAACATCTAGTCAGTTCAGTCATTTGAACATTAAGTCAGTGTGCAGTAATCTTGAAACTGTGCTTATAAAATTGTGATATATTTCTCATCAGAATCAGGAGCCGTCTTCACATTTGGCAAGAGCAGTTTTGCAGACAATGTGCCTAGTAAATTCTGGCTGAAGAATGACCACCCAGTGCACATGTCCTGCGGTGGAGAACACACTGCTGTCATCACAGGTGGACATGCTGTCTCTATGTATTTGTTAATAATTAATAGATATTGTGTTCAGGCATGAATATTTAACATTTCTGTTGTAATTCAACCTTGGAGATTGGTGATAATTCTCTCTTGCAGGCAATGGTAAGCTTCTCATGTTTGGTAGTAATAGTTGGGGTCAGCTGGGACTGGGATTAAAACCCTCTGCCAACAAACCGACATCTGTGAAAGGTCAGTTACTGTACATCTTGACTGGAGAAACATTAATTTCCGTATATTTAAATGTTTTTTAGTAATAGTAATCGTTTTATTCTTTCCTTTCAGCCTTGAAGTCTGAGAAGGTGAAGCTTGCAGCCTGTGGGAGAGATCACACAATCGTCTGCACATGTAAGAAGAAGAACAGCTCTTTACTTGACAGATGCTACAGAGGCAGAGGTTGGTTGTTTCTGTTTTGTAATTCAGGTTTTGCATATTTTCAGGGCACGGTGACATGTACGGTGCTGGCAGTAACCATGAGGGGCAGCTTGGTTTGGGTCACTGCAATGACACTGCATCTTTTCACCTGCTGCAGCCCTTCTGTGACCATGCACCAATCAAAATGCTTTCTGCAGGATGCAACACCTCAGCTGCCTTAACAGGTTAGAATAGTGACAAACTGTTTTTGTGTTACTGTCAGACAGCCAGGATGCAGCTCTGGCCAAATTCCCAGGTCATGCATGTGACGTTTGCTTTTCCATACTCTCTGTTTGTGTGTATTTGTAGAGGATGGGAGGCTGTTCATGTGGGGAGATAACTCTGTGGGTCAGATTGGTTTGGGGGAAGAGGGCTTTGCACCAGAACCCAGAGAAGTGAACGTGGGGCGGTCAGTGTCATGGGTGTCCTGTGGGTACCACCACTCAGCATTCGTCACAGGTACAACACAGTGCAATGGGCTTTAATCCCAATGTTTTTCATTTGTATCAGTTTGATCAATGTTTCAGATGATGATTAATGATGCTTGGTGTGTTGCCTCGTCCCAGTGGATGGAGACCTCTACACATTTGGTGAGAGCGGAAATGGGAGGCTTGGTCTCTACCCAGAGCAACTGGCCAATCACAGAGTCCCGCAGCAGGTGCAGGGCATTCTGGGTTGTGTGACCCAGGTGTCCTGTGGAGGGGAGCACACCGTGGCACTCACAGGTATGACGGAGAGCGATTCGTTCTGACATGAGACATCCATCATTTGAAAACAGCAATACCTCCTCTTACAAAATGACTACTCACTCAAAGTTAAAACAAGTTATTATGTATTTTACAGACTGGACATACATTTTACAACTAGTGAATGAGGAACTTTGTGCGATGAGTTCATTCAAAACATGTATAGAGCTTTTCATAGTGAACTCTGAATTTTTACCGCGTAGCCTTGTGAAGAAAGGAAGCCTCTATTCTCTCCTGTCCGTTGTCTTTCTGTTTGTTGTTTTCTGTCAGAGGAGGACGTGTATACATTTGGCAGGGGTCAGCACGGCCAGCTGGGCCTCGGCACATTTCTGTTTGAGGCTGATCTGCCAAAACCAGTGGAGCATTTTCGTAACGGTAACATCAGCTATGTAACCTGTGGAGAGAGCCACACTGCAGTGATCACAGGTACGCTTTAGATTAAGAGGAAAAGGTAGCATTTTGACCTAATGATAAATCACTATTAAGATTTCTGCAGTCATAATGGTATGTAGTGTGTGTCTGGGTTTTCCCTGCCCTGGTTATTCAACTCTTTCATGGCATATGTCAATTCCTGACCATTTAAGTGAAAATATTAAATATCCAAACCACAAAAATATCATAGATTAACTGAAAAAATGCAACGAATACACATTTTTCCATTACTTGCATTAGACAAGAATTTGCCATGGAAATGTTATTTATTCATTCATTCATGGTGAGGCTTCCGAATAGATTTCAACAAGTTTATATTTGCCCTATTGCACAGTGCTCTGCCTTAGGCCATTACACCTGATAATTGCAACAGTGAGTAAATGTTATTAAACGTAATTAACCTTTATTAATGCATTTGTCCCCCTCCTCCGCAGACAGTGGCCTGCTCTACACTTTTGGTGATGGGCGCCATGGGAAATTGGGTTTAAGCGAGGAGAATTTCATCAACCAGTTCAACCCGACGCTCTGCACGCGTTTCCTCAAATTCAACGTTCAATTAGTGAGTGAGTGCAGCGCCGGTGGTGTATGTGTGAAAATAAACGAGAGAATGAGGGAGCGACTCGACGGTGGTGTATGTGTGAAAATAAACGAGAGAATGAGGGAGCGACTCTGAGCGAGCCAATAAACCGCAAAACAGTGAGAAAGCAGAGCACCATTAAATCACATACTGAATCAATGTGTGCCCTTGTGTTCAGGTGACCTGCGGTGGTAATCACATGCTGGCACTGGCTACACCCAGACCACCAGAGAATGGAGAAGCAGTGACGGAGAAGAACGGCAACATTGGAGAGGACTTTTTGGAGCTGAGTTACACAGAAATACTCTTGCGGGACCCTCTGGTCACTTACAGTCCACAAACTGCACCCCAACTCCGGCACCTTTCTACCCGAGCCCGACGCAGAGAGAAGGTGAAGAAACACATTAGCGCTCATATATTCACCAGATGCTTCAAAAAACTAAAATGTATTTACCTGTAACTGTGGTCAACTGTTGTCATAATTAAAGTTCAGTCTCTCTAGTTTCGGTTGTATATAATTTTAGCCATTCTTTACTGCCACTAGGGAGCAGTGTTCACCCATAATGCAGCTCTGTAGCAGTGTCACCGGTTAACTGGTTGGGGGAGCTCCATAGATATAATGCATCTATTTTTTGGTGTTTTTTTTTTCTCTGTGTTTCAGGAAAGTTCTCTGCAGCAGTTTGGAGAAATGTTTCAGAATCTCCCACCTCTAACCTCTGGCTTCCTCAGCTCCTCTTTGCCGATGTCCCGAAATATCCTCAGCCCTAAGATGTCACAGGATGTTCCCACTCCTTCATTATCCCCCACATCGCAGTCGAAAGCAACTCCAAGCCCGCCGCTCTCCCCAAAATCTCTACCCAAATCCACACCAAGTCCAAAGTTATCACTTCAGAGCACAAGCCCAGTCCCTTCCTCCCCCTCTACATTATCAAGATTCCCATTTAAAGCCTCTGCTACAAGCTCTCCTACACTGAAATCCAAAGAGTTGTCTTCTCCTAAATCCACACCTAAACGCAGCCCCACCACAACAGCATCCCCAAGGACAAATGCCAAAAAAGCACCATACCCAAAGGCAACTGCCAGAAAAGCCTTAAGCAACAAAACACCATCTCAACTACCATATAATACGCCAAGTGAATCACCCACTGGATCCCCTAGTCCTGTCTCTGATAAACATCCGGGGGATGAAGAACAGGATTATTCTGTGGAGCATCCTGCCTCGCCGCAAACAGGTATTTTGAACCTACAATTTAACTGCTCACTGGAATATCTAGTGTAACCTCTAGCTCAGCTGAGGTTT
This sequence comes from Neoniphon sammara, assembly GCA_900302535.1. Taxonomy (NCBI): domain Eukaryota; kingdom Metazoa; phylum Chordata; class Actinopteri; order Holocentriformes; family Holocentridae; genus Neoniphon; species Neoniphon sammara. The sequence continues at coordinate 22,784 of OMKZ01028523.1, forward strand.
AACTGAAAATATGCAGATATTACCACGGTGATTTAGCAATATCTATCATGTTTTTCATTTCAGAGTCAGAATCCCTTCAAAAACAAATGGTCATTGAAGATTTGGAGGAAGATATCTCTGAGAAAGGAGTTGATGATGACGTTTTGCTAAAGATGGTGAGAATAGTGGCTTTTAATCGTTGTTTGTCTTTGATTTGTTAGAGAAAAACAAGATGTTGTCCATATATTGAATTGAGGCTGCCCTGTTTTGGTCTAAATTGCGAGCACTCCAGGGGAGGAAGCAACAATGTTGAAGGATCACTGACTTTTTCCAGAAAAATGTGCACAGCTCAGCATGCAAGTGTGTGTGTGAGTGTTTGCGGAGACGTTTTCCACTTACTGTAACACTGAGGTGAAATGTTGAACCATCAATTTTAATTGAACGTGGGTCTTTTGGTCTCTCCAATTTTGTATCTGTCCCACATTCACATACTTCTCTAAGAAGTATGTAATAAATCTCCTCAAATCAGATTCAGCGATTAGGATTGTTCCTGCCAATAAGCGAATGTGTTTGAGCTGAACCCTTAACACACACACACACACACACACACACAAACTATGGCTTGGAAAAGTTGGCAGGAAGGTTGCCACATTTCATCAGTGTTTCCATAGCCAGTGATGAAGCAAGCTGTGAAGGAGTCTCCCATGTTGTTCTGCGTCACAGTGTAACAGTGAGAACCCCAGTGTCTCTTCTTTGGCTGAAGCTGCGGTTTTAAACACGGGCTTGTACGGTATGTGTGTGTGTGTGTGTGTGTATGTGTGTGTGTGTGTGTGTGCACGCGTGGAAGTGTGTATCTGCATCCATGTCTGTGCGCTCACACAGGTGTGGGCTTTAATGTTTGAGAGAGAACAATTCACCGAATACTTTTGAGGTACACAACATGATGGATTATGAAATAAATCACTTTGGCACGTTATAATGAATTTGCATGTGTTAATGAATTTGCTTTGAAATGCCTCTTGGTGGTATAAAGCTTGTTGTGATGGTGATTAAATCAGTCTGCTTTTACATCACACCTCACTGACCTCTAATTAACCACATTATGTTTTCCTCTGGTGCAGATGGAGAAATAAAGTGTCCATCTTCTTTTCTGCAGCATCAATATGCTTGTGTCCTCCTGCCAATATCACTTTTTAAGCCTGTGATGACATTTGTTATGTATGCAAACCATGCAGACATTTGCTATGAAAGCGATTATACTTTTAATCTCAAAATCTGCCTAGACTGCAAAATGTTACATATACCTAAAACATGCTGATATGTTTCAAAATGTTGCCAATATGTATTTTAGATATGTAGACAGCTTTTTTTCTAAATACATATTAGACTCTGGACTGAAGGTACAGTTTTTCTTATGCAGTGCTGACAGCATATATCCACATTATATCAAAAATATGGTCATTCACAATATTTTGAGGTAGTTACATGTGCAACAAAATATTCTGGCTTCTCCAAACATCATGCAGTGTATGTGAAATGCATTTTTTGTTGTATAGGGCATTTTTATCATGATGCATTACTGAGCAAGAAACTACGCCCTCAAACTAGAGAAGAAGTGAATCTGACATTAAGGCACATGTAAAACTGTAAATTAATGCATGCAAATATTCTGATACTTTTGAAAGCTGATGTATGCTGGTATGTTTGGCTGATATTTGTGTGCCACTATAAGAACAGTTAAATCACCACCTGTTCCTCTGTACTATCCAGCCTGTGACCTTTGCTCTGACTATCCCTCTGTAATTTTTTACTTGTCCATTTCTCTGAATCCCTGTTCTCTGTCTGACTCTTTCCAGGAAAAAAAAAGGGGCAGAGCTCTTAGGAGAACTGCAGAGAAGCCAGAGGCGGCTGCCGAACAAATCCAGCCCAAAGGGAAAGCGGAGTTAACTTCTCACAAAGCCTTACCCACAGAGCTCCTCCGAGGCTCCAGCTCCCTCTCCTTAAAGAGTGAAGTCTCTTCACTAAAGAGCACTAAGAGTGCGAAGAATTCCCAAATCGTATCTAAAGGCAAAGAGAACATTACCAAGCAAGGAAAGTCAAATAAAATCAAAATTCAAGTTGACAAACAAGGCCAAAGGGAGCTCTCTAATTCTTCACCTGGTAGACCAAAGCATGATAAAAGCAAACTGTCAGTATCTAACCAAGGAACTCCAAAATCTGTCCAGAAAACACTAACTGAAGCACAGCAGAAAGTGATTGAAATGAAGGAAAATACTGGAAGAAACGAAAAGCTTATGGAAAGCAGCAAAGAGCATGTAAAAGCCAGCTCTTTTATGGACTTGAAGGGGACAACAAGCACACCAAAAAAGAAGAAAAGTCAAGCATCAGTTGTAGCAGTGAAACGTCAACTTGTGGACAAGAAGATGTCCGCTGGTGTCAAGGTCTCTAAAGGAAGTGAAGTGACCACCACATCAGTCAAAACTACAAGTTCAAAAGCTATAGAAAATGCTACAGAAGGAGAAAACAAAGATCCAGAAATCCAAAGCGAAACCACTGAAGTCAAATCCACCCCAGTGAAAGTTCAAAAGCAGACACAGCAAGTCAAATCAACTCCAACAAAAGACTTAAATAAGCCTCAGGGGGTTAAATCTACACCAATCAAAGTTCAAAGTAAACCACTGGAAGTAAAATCATCACCAGTGAAAAGTAAATCAAAAGAAACCATCACCACGCCTATTAAGGTTAAAAGTGAGAAACCCATAGGGGTAAAATCTACTCCTGTGAAGGTGAAAGGAAAACCACAAGACGTCAAATCCACTCCAGTCAAAGTTGAACGTAAACCTGCAGAGCTAACTCCGGTTAAAGGTAAAAGCAAAGGAAAAGGGGTGAAAAATGAGTTAACCTCTGCCAAAACTGCTACTCCCAAAATGAAAGGTAAACCTGTAGATAAGCAGAAGCTATCTGAAGTTGGAGGCAGTGAAGCCAAGGGGAAAAAGAAGGCAAAAGAATCTGAAAATAAAATGAAGGCGAAAACAGAGCTGGCAGAAGTGGACGAAAGCACAGGCGGTAAAGGTGAAGTTCAACACGATGAAACACCAAGCACACCTGAAGAAGTCGGAAATCTAGACACAGAAGGTAATTTGAGGGCTACTCCAAGGAAGGCGAGGAGCAAGCCAATTGAAGTTTCCAGCCAACCCTCGCTATATCTAAATAAACCCAGTGAAGAGATGAGTGAACTCTCTTCCTCTCTGAGCCCCAAGAGAACAGAGGTGATCTCAGTCAGTGGTGCCAAATCCCTCCAAAGCTCTGAACCTGCTGACAGGGATCTGCAGATTTCTGAGAGACTGAAGCTCTCAGGAGAGACTGAAGATAATAAACCAAAGTGGGGGGAAATTCTCAGTGATGCAGCCACTTTTCTTCCTGCTGCGGGGATGGCAGGAGTAGCTATGGGGGTCCTGAGCGAGGCGGTGACCGCTGTGAGGGATTTCCAGTCTGAAAGTGAAACACCTTCCTCCGCGCAGCCCAGGAGATCGAGCCGAACTGGGCGCTTCACGAAGCAGAGCGCAGTCAGTCAGTCTTCTTTCTCCTCGACCTTCTCGCAGTCATTGTCCCCATTAGAGCCAACTTCAGCAGAGCAAAGCAAGAGGGAAGATATTCAGGTCAGCGTCCTTCTAAAGCCAGGAAATGTACACGAGGAAGAAGGATGTAGTGATTCCACTCAGGATCAATCGTGGAGCGGGACGTCCGAACAGGAAGCAGAGAAAAGTGATATCTCCCAGCAGGCTGCAACGAGTGATGGGTCAAAAGGTCAGGCAGAGATGGATGAAGATGAGAGCAGCACAGATCGAAGTTCACAGATAGAGGATGAAGAGGTTTCACAAACAGAGGGGAAGAACGTTGGCACAGATGTGGAAAGTTCCCAACAAGAGCTTGGAGAAGAGGAGGACGAAGATGACAAAAGTAGCAAGGTTTCACAAGAGGGCGAGGGAGAAGATGAGAGTGAGGGAGGAGGGACAGAGGGTGATTCTGATGAAGAGGAAGAGAAGGAAGAAGAAGAAGAGGGAGAGAGCGGAAGTGACGTGGAAGAGGAGGAGGAGGAGAGAAGTGAAGGGAGTGATGCAATAGAGGCCGAAGAAAGCAGCGATTCTGGGAGTGTTGGTGAGGGTGGGGAGGAGGAAGATGAGGCGACGGAGGGGGGAGAAGGCGAGGAGGAAACAGATTCTAGTGATGAGGGAGAGGACGAGAGCAGTGAGAAGAGTGACGGCAGCGAGATTGACGCGAGTGTTGAGGGGGAGGAAGAAGAGGGTGACGAGAGCAGTGAGGGGACAGGCGAGGGAGAGGGTAGGTCCGAGGTAAGTGAAGCAGGAGAGGAGGAGGAGGAAGGGGAGAGTGAGGATGAGTCCAGTGAGGCAGAGAATAAAGACAATGAGGAAGAGGAGGAAAGTGGAGAAAGTGCTGATGAAGAAAATGAGAGTGGTGCAGAATCAGCGAGTGTGACAGGCAGCAAGAGCGAAGAATCGGAGGCGGAGGAAGAGAGTGAAGGAAGTGACGATGCGGAGTCTGAGTCTGAAGAGAGTGAAGAAGAAAGCGAGGAGGAGGAGGGGCAGAGTGAAGCAGAGGAGGAAGGAGAGGGTGAAGATTCATCCGAAAGTGAGGATAAGGAGAATGACTCAGAGGAAGATGAGGAGACAGATGAGAGTGAGGGAAAGGAAGAGGATGAGGATGAGGACGAGAAAAAGGATGAAGAGAGTGGAGAAGGCGAGGCATCTGTAGAGGAAGATGAGGAGGAGGGGGAGAGTGAGGCTGAGGAAGATGATAAAAATGATAGAGATGAGGCGGAAGAGGGTGAGGGTGAAGAGGGTGAGGAAGAAGCTTCATTAGAGGAGGACGAAGCTGAGGATGAGGCTGTAGAGGAGGAGGAAGAGGCCGGTGAGGAAGAAGAAGAGGGTGATGAAGAAGTTGCAGAGGAGGAGGAGGAGGAGGAGGATGGTGAGGAAGATGGTGCAGAGTGGGAAGAAGAGGGTGAGGAGGAAGAGGAGGAAGGTGAGAAGGAAGAAGAAATGGAAAGAGAGGGTGAAAGTATGAAGGGTAGTAAAGAGGTGATGGTGGAGACCGATGAGGAGGAGGAAGAGCAAGAGGAAGATGAAGAGGAGGAAGCAGATGGAGACGATGAGAATGAAACAAAGGCAAAGAAGAAAGAGCAGGAAAATCAGAGAGACGAGCCAAAAGAGGAAGGGGATGATGAGGAGGAAAATGAGGAAGAGGGTGAGGAAGGTGAGGAAGAGGCTGAGGAAGAAGGTAATAAAGATGAAGATGGAGCCAACGTGGAAGAAGAAGAGAATGAAGACGAGGAAGGAGAGGAGGAGGAAGGAGAAGAGGAAGAGGATGAGGCAAAGGAAAATGTTGCCAAGGTTAAACAAACTGAGAAACTGGCTGATGAGGAAGAGGAGGACGAAGAAGAAGAGGAAGAGGAGGAAGATGTGAGAGAAAAAGAAGCAGATCCCAAAGTGGAGGAGAATGAGGAAGAAGAAGAGGAGGAGGAAGAAGAGGGAGAAGGAGACGAAGAAGACATTGAGGAGACAGGGAAGAAAGAGGAGGAGGAGGAAGAAGAAGAGGAGGAGGAAGAGGAGGAAGAAGAGGTAAAATCAACAAAAGCAAAGCAGAAGGATGTACAGAAGTTGCCACCCAAAGTTGCTCCTCCAGACAGCAAATTGAAGCAACAGAGGGAAGCGCCCAAACCAGCTCCCAGGACAAAGCAGAGGACTACCAGGGAGAAGCAAGATGGCGACTCCCAGCAGTTCTGGAGCAACGTTTTGCCTCAGTACCTCGACATACAATGAACTGATCAGTCAACATCCCATAACTGGACGGACAGACTCAGTACCAACATCAGACCATGTGTCCATCTGCAGCCACGAGTCCTGTCCTGTCAAACTGGCCTTGAGTAGGACTCTGCTCATTGCTCACTGCACGTCTAGATTGAAGGTGCACTTTGCAAATATGCTGAGGGTCAATTGAAGTGAGGACCCTTTAGACTCATCTGCCAAAAATGTAGAATAAGCACGTAATTTGATGGTTCATTCTAAAATTTGTGTCCTCATTGGATTCATGGGATGGTTCAGAAGTTCCTACAGTGTGTTTGCAAAGTTAAAAAGTCTATTAAAAATTCATGCGCTTCAGAACTCAGAGGCAGACCCGTTGTTATTAGCTTAACAAGGCTAGCTTTAGCCAACAGGCATAAGTATTTCACTGGTTTACAAAAACAACCATAGTGCATAGCAAAGCATTTAACTTTGGCTGACTGCTTTGGGCAGCCATTTTGAAGACTTGTTAGGGCATTTATGTGCACTGCCTGCTGGGAAACTGGAACCAACACTGCATGAACAGGGCAATAGATTAAGTAGGCCTATTTAATCCATGTTTTCACAGTTGTGTCTAAAGGGTCGACCTTCTGCAATTTTGCATAGTGCACCTTTAAAGTGTTGGGTAAATGGTAAATGCCTGAAATGTAAACTGAATTCAAACTAACTGTAAGACTATAAGAAATGGCTATAAGAAATACAGGCCGCAATTGCAGAACTTTGCTCCATGTGTCATTTGAGATAGTTTCACTCTCTTGATGAGACAGTCTATAATATATAGGCTGACTTATACCAGTTTATAAAAACAAATGTACATTTTGTTAGTTATGTTCTCGTAAATTTGCAACACCGAGCCTTTGACTTGTTTTTTCACTGACATGGTGAATGTTGTTTTCTATGGATGGGATGGTAACAACTCCTGGGAAGAGGAACTGTATAAGTGTAGAGCAATTTTTTTGCAAGTAACCAGATAATGAACATTTATCAAACTGAAGACATACTGAAATGAAGACACACTGATCTGTCTGAGTGCTATGCAATAAAGTATTCACTATACCTTTATGGTGCAGTGCCTGTAGTAATTATATAAGAGTGCACTATGTCTGGGTAGGAGGGGGTTTCCTTGGGCTATAGCTGGGAAAATGCTTTAAAATGCTCAAACCTAAAAGCAGCTCTTCATTTTAAAACACCAACTAAGTGTGAGTCCATGTAAACAACAGTTAAACATGGCTAAACAAAACCCCGAGACAGACTGGATGCATAAACCCAAAACCACTGGCTGCAACCACCACATCAAAGCGGCAGGCCAAGCCTGCAGACCCAGGTGAGCTAAGGTAGATTTGGTTACACTGGTCTGTTCCCTCATTTGACCCAAGAGAGGGACATTTTCTGCTGCAAGCCTGCATCATAGGCCGGATACACCCTTATAATTACAGATCAGGAAAGGCTCCAGCAGTGGCTCAATGCACCACTCGCCCCGCTTTCGTGTTTCCTGTAAAGACAAGGAGCACTTTAACACCTTCATGTGCAGACTCGCCCCCTGACAGACTGCACAGGGCCGGTCTGCAAGCCGACTGTATGTATGTGCAAGAGAAAATTAAACAGTGATTAGCCTTTCACCAACCCTGTACTTTCACTCCACGCTAACACTGCATGTACTTTTATGAAAAACATCTATTGTAATCCTATGAGAATTTTTTTTAGATTAATGATAGTGTCAAAACAAAATGGATCTCGCAGTGACTAAAGTCAGAATGATACCACAGAAAATCACACGGTAATAGCACAGGAGATAAAAGAAAATCCTATAAATTGCACTCTACTGTAGGCTATACAGTATAGTCCCTACAGGAACATTAAAGGGATATTACAGTGATAAAGAGAGAGAGAGACGGGAGGGGAGGAGGGTCTTTATTATCCCTTGTGGGTAAATTGGTTTTGCAGCGTCAACATAAACAACATGAAAGACCTTTGAAAAAAACACATACAATACACTAGACCTGTGAAATAACAGAGATGATACAGAGAACTTCATATTGAAGTACATGGGTATCCTATTATTCTACATGGCCTATCTAGGAGAGTGAGAGTTTATTGATCTGTACTATAGAGTTCTTATAGTGGCTACAGCTTCTGAGATGGCATGACCAGGGGTGTAAAAGATGATAATATATAGTTTTACTCACCTTTTTATTTGCAGAATATAGTTTACCCATATTTTATAGTCTAAGTCTGACTAAAGTCATAGCATATATCTGTGAGGAAAGTGGTTTATTTTCTGTGTGTGTGTGTGTGTGTGTATATATATATATATATATAATTTTTTTACATTGATGATTCTTTGCATGTTCCTTAACCTGCTTGGCAATAAATCTATTCTTGATTCCTGATAAAAAATAAAAAATAAAAAAATCATCAGTTAAAATACAAATGAAATCGTGTCGCAGAGAGTGTCTTTACTGTCTGACGTGCCCCCATGCCGGCCGGGCCTCACTCTATTAGGAAAATCCTCCCTTGTTTCTGGAGCAAGAGGCGGGCCTTTGGAAAGCAGGAATGCGCTGGAAGTTTTCCTGCAGGCTCCCTTCATCTGTTGAAGAGCGTCCCGCGTCTGAATATGGACATGTGGCCGCTGGTGCTCCTGGTTGTCCAGCTCTGCCTCTGCTCAGGGTATGAAGGTAGGACTGGCACAGGCCCACATTCACCTCTTTGACATTTTAACCCTACCGGGACCAGAATGATCCAGTAACCGAATAACCTTATTTTAATCTTTCTGTACAAAAATCACTTCATTGCTTTTTTTAAGGCTGGATTTGGGTGAACCACTTTGATCGCGCCATAGGTGTAGTTCTCTTTTATTTTGCATGTATTTAAGTATTTTTTTTTTTTTTAAAATCTCGGTTTCGGTTTACCGCATTTGTGTTTACGTGGAGGGGGTGGAAAGCGGGGGGAGTGCAGTGTGCATCTGGGGTGCGCTTTCTTGCACAGACCTCTCGGTCAGTGGCATTAATGAAAGCCTTAGAGCTGCAATCCAGTGCGTCCAGGAAGCTTCAAACCCAAGCTTTACTTATTTTAGTACAAATGAGAGCACGTTTTCACCTCCTCTGTTGGTATTGGCTTCCCCCCGCAGTTTTTTAATGCTTTGCTCAGTTTGCTGAGAGTGGAGTTCTCATCAGCTGTGTGAACTGAAAAATAGGCAGGAAAGAGTTTCACATCTGCGTGAATGTTGCTCAGGTTGAAACTATTTACAGTACTTGGCTGATGAGTTTCTGTGTCTTGGTGTTAAGTAAATACTGAAAGAAAATTCTCTCTCTCTCTCTCTCTCTCTCTCTCTCTCTCTCTCTCTCTTACACACACACACACACACTGTTGAAAACCTTCAGCGCTGCCATCCAGCACAGGAAAACATTCACATAGAGGCTTTGGGCTGGCTCAAACAGAGCAGGGACTGTAGCCTGCGGTGAAACACACTCACTGGACAGTAATGAGGAACTGAAATGACTTCAAAGCTCAGGCAGGGCAGGGATAAAGTTGGGATGGAGGACTGTGTATGTGTAGTTTAAGTCTGTGCATGTGTGTGTGTGTGTGTGTGTGTGTATGTGTATGTGTGTGTCACGGTGCAAGTTCAATCCTATATGTGCCCTGTAGCCTGGTGAGTGTGGCTCACAGGTGATGTATGATAATACAGGCTGAAACATGAACTTGAGCTGCTGGGCAGATTTACACCGACGAGGTAAACACCGCTCGTCAAACTGACACTCAGGACACTGGTGTGTGTGTGAGTGTGTGTGTGTGTGTGTGCATTTGTGAGGAGTTTATTTTACAGGGCGGTGTTTATGTTTGTTGTGAGGGTCAGTTAGCCCGTTATCAGTTGTGTGTGTGTGCCTTAAGATGTGGGTGTTTGTGCAACAGAGTGAAATACTTGGGATCTGTGTGTGTGTATGCTGGAGATTTACTCTGAGGTTTATAAAAAGGGAAACTGCTGTTGGGCTGTTGTTGTTCTTCATAACGGCCACACATCAAAAATGAAACCCCATAGGCAGTACTGGGTGATATATTGATATCATACTGATATTGTGATATGAAAGAAGATATCGTTTGGGGTTTTTGATATCATAATATTGTGATATGGCATAAGATTAGTCTTTTTCTGGTGTTAAAGGCTGCGTTACAATAAAGGGATACAATTTTCTGAACTTAATAGACTGTTATTTGTCGATATTATATCAAAAATATGATATGACACTAGACATCATCTGAAAGTTTGGATATCGTAATATCGTGATATGGAATAAGTGTTTTGTCCTGGTTTTAAAGGCTGTATAACAGTAAAGGGATGACTCCTGCAGCTGTTCTATTATTTGCCTTTATCTGCTTGGTCATCATATCTACATTACTAATTAGTGTTCATGAGAAATCTCTTGTGGGTAAATATGTTATGAAAGCATCGGTAATTATCCATATTGATACTGATGTATTTGATCAAAGATATCAAGATATTTGATTTTGCCCACATCGCCCAGCTGTACTCTTAAGGCTGACTTTTTATGCTTGCAGTGTGTTCTCCAGTGCTTCTCACAACAAAAATCCATCTACAGCAACTTTACAAAAAGCCTGCTCATATTTTCCATGATGCCTCTTGCTGATGTGGGTCTGGGGCAGACAGGTCCTCCTGTAACGCTGTGATGTAACTCGGGGAAATGCCAGAAAGCAGCATCACTGGAGAACAGTTGCTCTAATTGCTCAGTTGCATTGTTTCCCTGCCAGAGAAAGGCGGAGAAAAACTCATGAGCAGGACTTTGAGCCCGCGGGTCTGAAACAGAAATCATTTGGAAAGCGCTCCAAAAAGAATGATGTAACATGCCTCGTAATTAAAGGACGTTGTACTCAGAGAAGCAGAGAGAGAGAGAGAGAGAAAGATGACAGACACTTTTTTTGTGCTCAGTGCTGCCTGAGCCGTGTTAGAGCTGCCTGTAGCTGTAGTCCAACATTCATTCGTAATAAGCTCCAGTATGGTGGCAGTTCCTATTACAAGCCTGCAGAGAAAAGCTAATTGGAATATCAGGCTCAGTAACCTAAGGCTTATTAACTCCCAGAGGTCTGTCGGTGAAGCAAAGACTTTTCTTTCCATCTTGATATCTTCCTCTCCAAGGAGCGCTTTGAAATCAGCCAGAAGAGGGAGAATATGACGCTGACTGGACATCCCAGCTCAGCATGTTGACAGATTTACTGGAGCTGCACGTGGATGAATTACTGCTAATGCTCTTTTCTCGTATCCGTTTGGGTTGGAGTAGGCCCTGGCATAGCTTTGCCAGTGTAAAAAGGTGAAGGGATTAAAGGGTAGATAAAAGAAGCCTTTATACTGTTGGCTTTATTTTTCCACACTCCATGAAATGCATTATGGTTTCTACGCAGTTACAGCACATTACTGCAATCTGTTGTGGCTTGTAAACTGGAAACTTCTTAGTGTAGGAATGCACTGTGTATATTTATGTATGTGTACTCTGCCAACATCACCAATTAGGGATCTGCCACCACAGAAATTACAATTTAACCACTGACCATATGTATACTTATGTTAGAGAGACCAATAAAGAAATGGGACAGAAACAAAAAAAGTTCATCTGAGCCATATATTTGCCATATATAATCATATTAGAGGAAACGAGGTGTATTGTAAGCGGACCTTCCCCATTTTCGCATATAGTGATAGATGAACATCTTTATTTCCCTGAAACCCCAGGTGACACAGGTATCGCACACTGTGCTCCAGATTTCTGAAGATGAATACACCCTACACCATATAATCTTATTAAAATATACACTGAAGGGACCTGCTATAAGAATCCTTGGCAGGAAAAGTAAAATTAGAGCAGGTTTGGAGGTGTGATACATTGAAAAAAAACCTAAATCTAATTCCAAGATGAAGTATGAATAATATATTTTAAAGTTTTTGCCAGTGAGACAGTTAAACCCCAAGTGGGAGAAAGAAGCTAGCACTTTAAAAGTAGATTTTTCTGTTATTGGAATTTTATCTTCCACATAACTTTCTTGAACTTATATTCCACTTTGATAAAAAAAAGAATCCTTGACATAAGGTGTTGACTTAAAATCCCAAATGAATGTATGTTGAACTTATTTGAACTTCGCAGCAGAGGTAAAAATCAAGGAGGGAAATACATTCTTATAATGACAGCGTTAATCTCCTGGTTGTTGGTGTTAAGCTTGAACTTGACTTGATGATCTGACAGCACAAACTTCTTAACCCCTTAAGACCTGATTTTCCATCAAGTTTCCCCTTCAGCAACTTCAAAGTCAGACAAAACATTTGTTTCCACATTGTGCGAGCATGTCACATAAATAACCTGTATCAGCTGGTTGCAGCGCTTCATTGAAGTTACATCACACTTGTATTGATAATCAAACCCCCATTGACCCTCAATATGCCATTGTTCTGTGGCTGCAGAATTACATCAAATAGAAGATATCTAAATATCTTGTGCATCATTTCCGAATTCGGAAGGGCATGTTTGGGATCTTTGGAAACCTTGGGATGTCCGCTAGAATTTAAAATAAAGTTGAGTTTGTTTGAACAAAGCTCGACCATGCAGCAATGACAAACCCACCAATGGGACCAGCAGGTAGTAAGAGGTAGGAAGACTGGAGGAATCAGGGATTAGGATGAGAAGAGCTGATAAAGTAGACTGTTTGGTAGCTTGTGGTGACTGCCAATGTGTGTGTGTGCATGTGAGTGTGTGTGTGTGTGTGAGAAAGAGATATCAGTGGCTGGCGTTGCTTGAGAAGAGAGATCGGCTAATTAGGTGTCACGGCCCTTCTCTCTTGCCTGTGGCTTCCCATAACAGGTTGAGAGAAGCAGCCCGCCTGCCTGCCTCTGTCTCTGGGGAAATATGGTGCTCTGTCAGTGCTGGGATTGCCTGGTGGCTGTACAGGCGCACCCCGAAAAGTGCCTGGCGTTGTGGAGTTCAAATTGAACGGAAGCAAAGGGATGCTGAGATATGTGATTGAATCTGTGCATCTCTGTTGCTTGTGGAGCTGTAGTTTTTTTGATAAAGGTAAAATGTGGCAAAATATTGTTATAAATTCAATTCTGTGATGCTACAGAGATGCCTTGGACGACAGATCATGCTTTCCAGGTGTAAGGAAACAAACCCAGCAAAAAACATATCATCATCAAAAAAATGGTGCAAAAATGGTGCAAAAATGATCGTTCCCCCTAAAATCACACTGCAATCACAATATCTACCATATTGTTCAGCCCTATCCTGAAGTTGCTTGTTATACTTATCGACTGTTAGTGATCATCCTGAGGGCACGTAGACAGTCTGCAATCGATGCTCCGCCATTCAAAAAAAAAAGGTGAAACTTTGCTGTTATTATAGCAGATGCAAGGAGTGTTATTACAGCCTGTCTGTGTGAAGTGTCTGTGAGGTTGCTACAGAGCTGATCAATATGTAGGAGCAGTGAGCTGTAAGCAACATTCGCACACACACTCACACACACACCTGTAATTACTTTTCCATACCTTTCTCTGCTCCCTCCATTAAGACTGTTTTGAGCAGCAGACACTACAGCTTTCCCCTTTAGACAGCTAAACCTGACTCACACAGTACGTGGGCTTGCTCAGGAGAAACTATGCTGTGTGAGCTGACTGCTAAAACCTCAGTGCTTGTTGTGTGCATCTTTAGCGTGCGTGTCTGTGTGATTTTGATGACTTGCGGCATCTGGTCTAGACAGCTTTTATTTATTTGATAGAAAAGCCGGGATGATGAATCGGGACACCTCTCAGCTGTATCAGCAGCATCACCGTCGCTGGCGAACATGTGGCTGATGTATGAAGCTGCTCTCAGGGCGAAACACTCCTCTCTTGTGTCCATCGTGGATCCTGAACAGAGGACACATTCACACTGGGGTTCACAACATCCTGGGGCCAAGGTCGATCAACATCCCTCATTTCCCCTCTTCCCTTTTAACCCCTTCCTCACCCTCATTTCCTCATTCCACTCCGTTTTATCACTTCCTGACTTGCGGTACTGTATTTCTCCCCCCTTATCCCTTCCTCTTCCCTAAAAGGATCCTCCTCGCTCATCACGATTCCCCTCACGTTTATCTTTCATTAGATCTACTCCACTGCAGGCATTATGGCCATGAAGAACAATTTCGACTCATTCCTCCTTAAAATCTCCCCTGGAAGCTGCTGTTTTGAAGTTTAAATACCTTTTATCAGTGTTTTGATGCTTGGAGTGATGTGTTATTTTGCTATGAAAGGTATTGCCTGCTTCTAAAAGGTCAGTATGGTAAGTATGACCTGTGGTGATCAAACAGCACCGGCCCCACATGAACCCACAGGAGTAAATGTCTTGAAACATAGCATAAATGTTTCATTTCACATTTTTACTCCTGGCGTCAAGTGGACTCAATTGGATTGAACAAAGTGAATCTTAGAATTAGATTCCTTGTTTTCTCAAACCAGCTGTAAAGAAAGGATCTTTTCATCAGTGCCAGAAGATCCTTTACAGATCACCCCATGTGGTTTATTTTGGAAGAAAAGGTTTAGCAATATGTTCAAGCCCATTCTTGTTTTCGGCTGTTTTGCAGCAAAAGGCTGCAGGACAGCCCAAGACACTGCTTTCAAACATTGCTAAATATCTTGAATGCAGCCAAGCTCTTTTCTTTTCTTGCTTTGTAGCTCTTAGTTGCTTTTTCTCCTTTTCTGTGTCTCCCAGGGTCAGGACAGTACGCCTATGGAGATGATGAAGACTGGTATTCTCGTAGACATAAAGGTGACTGCATGCAAAGTGCTCGGTTATCACTCCTTAACACAAATATGCACACATAAACACACACAAACCCACACAAATTCAACTATTGGTGCATAAATGCCTTCAGAGGCAACTTTTGCAAAGCAAGAGTGTTTAATTTTTCGGACAGCCTCTATAGAAACTGAGATTAAAGGGGTTTTTTGGGGGTAAATTTTTATACTTATCAGATCCAGGTGACCTGACCCAGCTCTTCCAGGGTTTGCTAAGTTCCTTTAGGCACAAGGTGGCGTAATGCATTGCCTCAGCCAGTTTTAAAAACTGACACAATTGCATCAAAGTAGCGTCCAGATTTAAGCTCAGGGTCAGTTAGACACGGAACATTATTCTCCCGGCCAAACCAAACTCTCTCCTTGTGTAAAAGCTCAAAAGTAGTATTATTTTCTCTTACTCAGCGGTTGAGGAGATATTGCCAACACACACACACACACACACACACACACACAGAAAGAGAGAGAGACAGAGGGAAAGAGAGAGAGAGAGTAAGCGAGGGAGGGCGGCCCGCTATGTTATGAATACTCATCACCAGTCCAACTGGAGATTAGCCTAAGCTGGCGTGTGCTCTGCTTTGCATGTGTGTGTGTGTGTGTGTGTAGGTCCACAGGGGTGTTTGTCCCAAGCCAGCAGGAAATAGACTGCAGATTTTATTTCCCCACATTGGAATACGAACCTTGCGGCCCCTCAAACTTGGCATCAAAAAAGGAATTTTTACGCAAGCGTTGTAGAGATGGGCAGAGATATCCAACATGGGAGGAGAGCTCAAGGCAGATTCAGTGTTTTGATGGATCTTTATCCCTCATGGCTAGGACCATATTGTCTTGTAATAACACTGATATGTCTTCAGTTAATCTGATTCGGGACTCTCGATGCCGCTGGATGTGAAGAGATGAGCGGACAAAAGCATCCAGAGATGAAAATAGATCCAGGGATAGCAGCATAAAAAGAGAGCTGATGTATTAAATCAGTGGAGTGATAAGTGGCAATAAAGAGTTGCACACTCCACACACACTCACTCAGCCTCTATCACGTTCTCCATCACACACACACACACACACACACACACGTACCCACATTCAGAAACTCAAGTGCTCTCGACACATTATTATCTGTCCTTTCCTCAAGCAAGACTAATCTTTTTTTATTCCAAGAGACACAGTGGAATATGGCAAGTTGAAGATAAGGTAATGACAAACCCATCGTATCGGTCTGTACTCAGATGATGGGTGGGTTTATACATTTTCAGTCCCATACAGAATATCCTTCTAGGCCTTTCTGATCATTGGGTAAGTGCTTTTGACTGAGGCTGCTGTGACTTTAAGACTATCTGACATGCTGCCAGAGCCAATGCCTTTTGTTGAACACTGATGTTAACAACATTTATTCTCTACCTCTTTTGTTTGTGTAGTGGAGCCTCAGGAGATGCACCATAAAAAGATAATGGCATTACCCTTAATAGGACTTGCTCTTCTCAGATGTGAGCTGGTTGCTTCAGCCTGTTTGGAAGATGCAGCTCTGCTTCTTCTCTCCATGTTTAGGGACCCCGTGGTGCGCTCCCATCAAGCTGAAGCATGGAGATGTGAGCTGTCGCACCCCCAGAGGGGAGCACTACAAGAACATCATGGGGGCGCGGTGTAAGATCCGCTGTAAGAGGGGGTACGAGGCCGAGAGCACTGAGGTGGTGTGTATGGCCAGCAAACACTGGTCTGCCAATTACGCCTGCCGAGGTGAGAGCTAACACACATCTGAACACACACATACACAGAAAACCCACATCACTGTCATTATTGTTTTACACACACACACATACACACACATATCTATCTATCTATCTATCTATCTATCTATCTATCTATCTATCTATCTGTCTATCTATCTATCTATCTGTCTATCTAGCTATGCTGGTCATGTTTATGACAAAAATTCCAGAGTTGGGATAGAGTCAGAAACAACATATGGACCACAGGATATTAAAGCTCTCTGCTGAAACCCCAGATAATACTGCCTCTATTACCACTACTACTGTCAGATTTAGCACTACTATTACTGCTACTACTATGGGGCAAGGCAATATTATTTATAAAGCACATTTCATACTCAAGGATAGTACAGTGTGCTTGATAATAAAGAGCAGAAACTCCATTCAACTGGGAATAAAACAATCTGCCACCACAATATAAAACTACTACTACCACTTTTACTGCCACTAATATTATCTTTATTAATGCAGTACTACAACTACTGCTGCTGCTGATGCTAATTACAATAGTAAACATGCTTCCACATACTTGGACACTGATCAAAATGGTGCATTAGAATAAACTCAAGTTAAGGTCTTAATATACTTTTCATAAGTGTAGTACTAACCAAATGCATTAAATGTGCTCAAGCAAATTAAGTTGTATCCATCATATCAGAGGTAGGTGAAACGGCCGATGTTGGACAGACAGATCAGTCTAATCTCACTACACATCCACTGACGTTAACACTCACAAAGAGGAACATGAATGAAGCTATTTTGAAAGCTGTTTAGCGACTCAAAGCGAGCTCTCCATCACGAGCGTGCTCCCTGTGACAGAGATCCGCTGTCCGAAGCTGAACATGCCTGCTAACGGGGGCTACAAGTGCTCGGACGGCTCCTACTTCAACTCTCGCTGCGAGTTCTTCTGCTCTCCTGGATACACCCTGAAGGGCCAGAAGACGGCCATCTGCCAGCACAACAAGGCCTGGAGTGCTGGAGACAGCACCTGCGTCGGTAAGGCTGTGTGTGTGTTTGTATATGTGTGTGTTTCATGTCTCTTTATATGCACGTCATATGCAGAATTTCAAATCCCAACCCCAGCCTGCAGCCTGCTCTTCAAACCGCGGCAATATTAAATGATAACTCTGAACCCTTTTTCTTCTGAATCCTAGCTGACTGCATGAGATAATGCCCAGGCCGCACTGTGGAAACCTGCTGTGTAATAGATTGATTTAATTAAGAACTTTAAATAAGGTCTTTAAATAGGTTTAGTATCCTCATGACTGCAGTGCAGGTCAAAGCTTGAGGCACCAAGCCAGCTTCAGAGACTACTGGATGAGCGTTTGCTATGAAGATAATCCCTCTTACAAGACTGTATAATTAACTTGGTAATTGTACAAGACAGACCTACAGGACACACAATCACACACATACACACAAATACACACACAAATATACAGTGCATTTTGTTTCTCATCTCCAAATAGTCATAAGTGCTTTTGACTTATTTGCAGCTGTAGTTTTCGATTCTGAAAATTGGATTCTGAGCGTGGAAATGACACTATTTTGCAGGGAAAGCTGAGATATAATAACTGCGTTTATGTAATCATATACGTGGCTGAACAGTCTTTGCGGCCTTGATGAAGGTGGATAATGATAGGGTTTGTTTGTGCTTGTGCAGACTCATTCAGATCTCGCTACGCCACAGCCATCATGTCCTTACTAGAGTGCAGTATTGTCTGTGAAATGATACTGATTCATTCCCCTAGCTTTCTGTGAAGAGAACATCTCAATGTTATTTCAACTTAGTGTCATTTCAGGTCACTTTAATTCTTACTCTTAAAGTTTGTCCTGACTCTTTTATAATATAATTTTTTTTTGTCCCAAACTTGGCCTGACCAGCACATGACCTTACTTTCAACTGTTCCTGTCATTATCCTCTTTGTTTCTCTCTCTCTGTAGATTTGGACGCTCCAGTGATCAAGTGCCCTAATCTGAAGGATAAATGGGCAGAACCAGGGAAGCTGACAGCCAGGGTGACTTGGGACACCCCTGAGGGCGTAGACACCGCAGATGGCATCCTCACAGAGTCAGTCTGACCTTTCACCTTTCTCCCCCAAGCTTGCACCCTCTCTCTTTCTACCAGACCTGTCCCCCCAGTTTTGCTTCAGTACACTCTCTGCTTTTATCCCCTGATCTGCACAAGTTGTCATTCTGCTCCGAGCGTGGAGATCAGAGTGTGACACTGAGACTGACTGTCTGTTGCAGTGTCATCTTGAAGGGCAAACCTTCAAAATCAGACTTTCCGGAGGGGCTCCATAAGATGTCGTACACCGTGTTTGACCGCGCCGGGAACAAAGGATCCTGCCGTTTCTCTGTCAGAGTGCGAGGTGAGGCTCGAGAAGCAGAGTGGGAGAAGGCGTCTTTTTGATATGCCCATCAAGCTGTGTGGAGCAACAGCTTTTGGGCTTTGCTTTTCATAATAATACAATGCCATGCTTTACTGAGGCCTGCAGGGAAATTACTTTTTTCAGGGAGGTTAGAACACAGGGTCAGATACTGCACTGCGCCATTGGAGCTGATACGGTTTCAGGGTTTTGCTAAAAAACACAATTAAACAACATTCTGAGAGGCGTAATTATGAATCCCACCAGAGTTCTAGGCAGGATATGCCCACAAGTTCTGTGATTGGACTGAAAATTTGTAGGCCCATAGAATAGAATCGAAACAGTCTCGATCAGGGGTGGACCGGGGCAAAAAATCAGCCCTGGCATTTTTGGCCCAGACCGGCCCACAACATTATCGGTTGACGAACTGATCGGTTGATCTTCAGATACTTATACAAACTTGCTGACAAGTTGGAAAAAAAATTGCAGTCCAGTAGAGCAAATACATTATCTGCATATGTATGCTTTGCTTTTGGTGCTGTAGTGACACCAGCGCCACCAGAGCGTTTTTTCGGTGGCTGTTTTTCCATGATGTTGTCCGACTCCTCACCTAACCTGGCTCACTTGCTGTGACTCTGTTAGCCCCGCCCATCCAGCAACTGGGTGATTGACAGGCCCTGACTGACAGTTAACCAATGGGATGTGTCGATGGGCTGTGCCGAATGGCCAGTCAGCCACACAACTGGACAATAGGTCACTTAACTGGTCGGCCAATTATGTGTGAGGAAAAAAACAAACAAAAAAACCTGTTGATCAGCCCCCACCAGACACTGGCCCACCGGGACAGTGAACGGTAAGCCAGATGGCCAGTCCACCCCTGGTCTCGATATTATAAGCCCTCATCCAGCATTAACCCTAACTTCAAGCAGCTGGGTGTATCTTGCCCAAAACTCCCAAAACTGGGATTCTTGTTATAACCCTTCTGCGAGCCACTTGTTTCTTTAATTTGATGTATTTCCTATTGAAACAGGATGTGGGGGGCGGGACTTAACTCATGGCTGTTGGTTCAGCCCATAACCATTGAAGACAACATTGTTGATTTCTAAAAACAAAAAAATTAAAATTTTGTAAATTCTTTGGCGTTTATTATTAAGTAAGTGAATAATCTGGTATGTAAAATTGGTTAACAAGGTGGAAAAGTCATTTCACTCTGACAGGACTAATGCATGACATTATGAGAGTGTGAACCTGCTTCCTCCCCCAACTCTCCTCTCTACCCTGCTGCCCCTCACAGTCCCTCAGGTTGTGTATTGTGTGATTTGCTCTTGCTCTGTGCAGTGCGCCGCTGCAGCCCCCTGTTCCCTCCAGACAACGGCTACATGAAGTGCAACAGCGACGCCGATAACTACGGTGCCACCTGCGAGTTCACCTGCACCGGCGGCCACGAGCTCCAGGGCAGCGCAGCCAGGGTGTGCCAGTACGGACTCACCTGGTCTGGCACTGACACGACTTGTGCACGTATGTAGGCCACACACACACACACACACACACACAGATACACATCCACCCTCAGGAAACCTTTGCTTACCCATGTCAAACCGGTTCCATGTGAGCGGTTCAGCAAAGGTGAAAATGGGCATGTCTGCTGTCACAGCGCGCTGTCCATCGATTAGCAACATCCAGCTGATCAATACCGGACGGCCTTCCATCGACCGTCTGCATCTGCGAGACGTGAATAAGTGGATTGCTGTCTGATGGGAGAGACCGCTTTGCTGCTCTCATCTTATACAACTCAACTTCAAGCACTTTACTGCACTTCCAGCTCAATATGGCATGTTCACTTTTTTGTCACATGTGCATTATTTGATTATATCTGCTGACGGTGGAGCCGTGCAGCACCATTGTTACACTGAATGCTGTTTCAGGAGTTGAGGCTATCGCATGCACCTCATCCTATCACTTTATTTTATGTCCTCACAGCCATGAACATCAACGTGGGAGTGCGTACGGCCGCGGCGCTGCTGGACCAGTTCTATGAGAAACGACGGCTCCTCATCATCTCCGCCCCGACAGCTGCCAATCACTATTACCGCTTCCAGATGACCAACTTACAGGTGAGAGGCGAGCCTTGCAAAGGAAGTGAAAGTTGTGGGTGGAGAAGCTGAGAGGGACAGGAAGGGGAGGGGAGGGGAGGGGAGGAAGTAAGAAACTGATGGAAGTCAATATGCTGTGTGTCTAAAAGATGCATTTGTCCTTCACTTCACTGCAGTCATTTCATGTGTCTTCCATGTGTGTTTATGTGTTTTGTATTTTGGGTTTACCCCGCCCATCTACTTGATTGGAAGGAAGGAAGGAAAGAAAGAAAGAAAGAAAGAAAA
Source organism: Neoniphon sammara (assembly GCA_900302535.1). NCBI lineage: Eukaryota > Metazoa > Chordata > Actinopteri > Holocentriformes > Holocentridae > Neoniphon > Neoniphon sammara. The sequence goes on from OMKZ01028523.1 coordinate 43,961, forward strand.
AGAAAGAAAGGGGGGAGCACAGCATCTCAGCTCTTGATGAACAGAAAATGTCAGGGCAATGAATAAACGAAGCTGACACCCACTCTGATAAGGCTATTCTGGGCCTGGATGTTTCCCGGCTCGTCAGAAGCCATTAAGTCAGAGCTGTCTTTAAAAGGCTTGACCTTTGAAAACGGCTGCGTTATACGCTGAGAGACAGGCCAGAGTTAAATTGCATTCAGCAGGTGAATCACCTGAAAGCAGCCAGTCTGGGAATCGGTTTGATTGTTTGGTTATCAATCGCTGCTGCAGCTGTCCATTTGAGTGGCTGCTGATGTCAGCGGCAGAGTTTGGGGTTTTTCTTGATACTTGTGGGCTGATCTGCCTTATTCCGCCTTGTTCCAACATATTTATACTTGTTCCTAGAAAAAAAAAATCTAAAATAAGCGAAACTTCCTCAGGAAACAAAGGGGATTATCTTATCCCTCTTGCAGATTTCTTTATTCGTTTTAAGAAAAACAAGATTTTAAGACTGAGTACGAAAACTAAACGACTTGTTAAGATGGAGATTTTTGCAGTGTGTATTCTTTTTAGTACAGGCTGTGCTTCATTTACTTTTGCTTGGATAGGAATCAATAGCAAATTTATAGTACAACAAACCAGGCCAATATGGCTCAATTTCTCTCTCTCTCTCTCTCTCTCTCTCTCTCAGCATGCCCAGTGTGGTTTGGACCTGAGGCATGTGACAGTGATAGAGCTGGTTGGGACCTACCCAGCACAAATCGGTCGTATTCGACACAGGCTGCTCACCCCAGGGCTGGCAATGCAACTCAGGTACTCACTCATACACACACACACACATTAATAACTCCCACCTGGCGTGTGTACTCAGCTGATGTGTATTACCCAGGTTACTGCTCCGGATCCAGCAGAGGTCCTTCAACATGGTGCTGATAGACAAGCAGGGCATGGACAAGCAGCGCTACACGTTCCCCATCACATCGGCCGAAATATTCACCACCATCGACACCTTCCCGCTCCGAAAGGACGAGATGGTGCTGCAGCAGGAGGCGGGGCAGACCTGTCAATCATAAAACACCCCGACCTGCAGCGTATATCCATGTACTGTCACCAGTCTTGTCCAGACCACCATGATCCTCTCTTACTCAGTCACAGTAGACAGTGCCTTCTCTAATCTTCTGTTTCAGTCAGAGACCCATCGAACCATCCAACTACCTGAACTCATGGCTCATTCAGTCTTGTATCTGTTAGCTACAGTTTTGTGTGTGTGTGTGTGTGTGTGTGTGTGTGTGTGTGAGGACTGAGCTTAAACACACTGTTTATTTGCAGGAGCAATCTCTCTGAGTCTGCTTTTAGGCAAAAATGAGGCAAGAAGATTTGTTGAATCCAAAGAGGTCACTAAAGAGAATGGGTCATACATTACAATCATATTGATTCCTGTGTCTTGTCTATCTGTATGTTTATTATTATTATTATTATTTTCAAAGCAGAAATATGATTCAATATTTTGTACAAAATCATTCTTTTTATGTATGAAACTGGAAAAGCCCTCAGCTTTTTAATATTTATGTCTCACTTTTCTGATGGTGATGTATTCAGACGCTCTCTGGCAATATGTGCGGAACGAGACAGTGACGCCAATCTGTCAGCACGCTGTACATCTACGTCTGAATTTTACACTGATTAAAAACATCTCTCAAGACTATCACAGAGGATGTGATCTTTGATGTGTGAACGTCAGTGAAAGAGACGTGCGCAAACCCAACCAATGTGGGCCAGATACATGAGATGAAAGGGAGGGAGTTAGGATGCTATAACATCGCAAAAACAATATATGCTGTTATTTATGTGGCTGCACTCAAAGAAAACATCTTTAGTCAATCATATAAAATTGTTCTTCATTGGAAATAATTTCACCAGTAAGAAAAAAGCAGTCTATGGAAAGATGTGTTTATTTCAAAATATTCTTGTAATACATTTGAGACAAAATAGGCTTGATAACAGTGAATTTGATGGTAAGACACTCATATTTGCGGACACACAACATAGATAGAACATGCTCTAAGTCTAGAGTTTCTTCTGTAGTCGGGTATTGCACACGCCTCTCATCTACAGTATGCTGTACAGAAAACACCATGTATTATTACTATTATTGTGCACTGATAAACTACTGTTTTCTCTGGGGGTTCA
>OMKZ01028526.1:0-14262 GCA_900302535.1 Neoniphon sammara
TAATCACAGGTTTGATCCCCAAAAGAGCCAACATGTTCACCAACTGCCAAAGTGTCTTTGAGCAAGATGCTAAATCCCCTACTACCTCATTTATTATAAGTTGCACTAGATAAGAACATCAGACCTGTGGTGTTTTGTACATGCCCACTATGCCCACTATAAAGAACAGTTGTTGTGAGAGCTGTGAGTATGCAAAAAATAACTTGTATCTCTTGTCCTTAAAGGTTTGTGTGCACTGCAAAAGTAGAGGTGGAAATTCAGAAGAGGACTCTATATCGTTGGGTAACTTTTATGACTTCTGTGACTTTTCCGATGTAAGATAACTAAAAAGTTGTCATTATCTTTGAAATTGAAAATACCGGTCTGCTTTGCTGCCCTCCACCCTGACTGTCTCTCTCTCTCTCTCTCTCTCTCTTTCTTTCTCTCTCACTCTCACACACACACACACAAACACACACACACACACACACACACACACATACACAAACACATTTGTATTACTATCATTGTGGGGACATTATATTGACTTACATTGATTCTGAACAGCTTTACCCTAATCTAAACCATAACGAACTCATGCCTACACACACACAAACACACACACACACACACACGCATACACACACCAAACTCAGTTTAATATTCTACAGAGAGATGTCTGAATCAAATGAAACCTGAGGACAATCAAAACCTGATCAGGTTCCAGACGGAGGCAAACTCCGCTTCACTCAGCGTCACACAGCCGAACAAACAACAGCAATTACAATGACTGCCGGTGGTTAAACTTAAGCTTTGCTATATTGTGTGCAGAATAGCGTCTTCCTGTGTTAAATCACACCCCACACTCTGCAAACAAGACTGCCATCTGGTGTTCATATCCCTCCACTGACAGAAAATTTTCTCACAATAACATGAATATCTCTTTCCTTTAAACTCTTGGCAAAAATTAAATGGCCCCTTGTTATTCATCGTGGATCATTGTGCAGTAGTTGTCTTCTTTGGCTTTTCTATATATCTTCTCAGTTGTCATGCTCCTGATAAAGATGTGGCAAAGCCGCCATACATTAGCTGAGCCAGTGGCACTGTATATTTCAGTTCTGACTCACACCTCCACACCTCCAGTGGTGGGGTGAGTTTTCCTCTCCCTGTTCAGCACTGTCACTGCTGTGATCAGTGATCCCTCCAGGAGCCGATGGGGTTCATCTGCTCTAGGTGTACCTTGTCTTTGTCAGTCATCCGAGCCCTAGTCTTGAATATCAGAGGAGCCTTGAGCTGCAGTTCATGCCTCAATCATTTGCCTCACCCTGAAGGTGGGGAACGGTGCTTAATGCCAGTGGTTTCACTAAGACCCACCTGTCAAAAAAGATCAATCATGCCGTGCAGCTAAGCCTACGTGGATAAGAGGCTGTTCACAGAGCAAATAGTTAAGGTAGTATAAATGATTCCTTATGATTGGTAGGATTATCCTTGGTTCTTTTTTGAGGCTGCCAACTGTCCAACCTGAGCAGAATATTCTGTAGTCAAAGACAGAGCTGTCCTTTTAATGAGATTTTTAGGTCAGAACAACCTCTGAGGTTTCATTCCCCATCCTCTTAAATGATCACAAAGTATGTCTAGGTCTCAGGAGTGTGTCAGTCTGTCACAGTTTAGTTACATGTTCAAATCTTCCCTCTATTGTTAAATGATATGAAGAGAAAAGGGAGCTTAACACATTATAATTGATGCATTCATTATTAACGCACAGTATTTGTGCACCTGAGATGTTTCTGATACTGCTGGCCTATTGTTCATAAAGGTAGTCATCCATATTGAACACCGTGGCTCTGAAAAGTCCTGTGATTAGACGACAAAGCAAAGAAATCATCATGTTTCATCATCATCTTTCGTTTCATCATCATCATCAGTTTGTATTATGTGCAAAATAGCTTTTCCATTGCGTTCACTTTTTGCTTAATTTTCTGTTACACAGTGTTTGGCAAACAGATCTGTTATAAAACAACAACACAATTTTCAGTCTGCAGCTTTGGGATGCAAAATATTCCTGGATAGGTCACCTCTCTTCATTTTTCCCTATTCATGATTGTCTTCCAGGTGTGTTTGGCAGCTATCTGTGCTTTGAGACATTTAATTAGCCACAGTATATTCACACAAAAAGCTTCTTCAACATGGCATGTGGAATTCTATGAAAACAGGATCTGTTTGTGTGGATCTCAGATGTAGAAAAGGATTAATCTTGTAGTGTCTTTTTCCTGTCGTTCTGAAAGCAAATCGGAAGCGTGGGAAAAAAATGCTGTTCTTTTGTGCTGAAAACACAACAAAACACTCTGAAATGCAATCATGAGCTATTTACACAGTGCGGCACAGGCAGCTTGTTATGAAGGGTAACAATAATATGGAAGCCAGACTGCTTCATAGAAAACCCCAACACTCATGCAGAAAGAGAGGCCTTCAGTTTAGAACAATATGAATGAGTGGGATTGGGGAGTGATTGCAATAGGATTGTGCCAATTTAAAAATGCATTTTCACAAAAGGAAGCAAACAAGAAAATATGGCTCTTTTCCATGTTAGGCTCATCTCTTGGCAGCCCATACACACTTCAGAATAATAAATAGATGCATAGTGCACGTCTCCTTAACAACAGCTCTAACAATAGCGCCTACCACACCGAAAATATATGATTAGAAGAAGAAGAAGAAGAGCAAGAGGAAGAACAAAAATAAAATTATAAGGAAAACAGCAACAACATTAAGTTCTTAGGAGCCTGTTTGCCTGTCTCAGTAATGACATGCTGAAAGGCCGGTGAAAGGGATGGAAAGAGTAGGAATGAAATGAAAAGCACAGAGTCAATAACAGACTTCATCTCAATTGCTGTCTCAATAGGCCGGTGTCTGACAGGTAGATAAACATCAAGGCCATCTCTTTGCCCTCCAGGACTGCTGGGAGGCCCAGGCCAACATAACATTTTACTGATTTGCTTTTATTTATACAGCCTCTCAGGACGGAGGAACTGACTGTATAAGGTCATCTAGTGGAGCTCATTTTCACTTCAACATGCTCACATCCTAAAACGGTTCATGCAGAGACCTTGAGATGAGGTATTACTTGGGAATTTGCTCAATATACCTCATATAGCATGGTGTGAATGATGTCTAAGCCCTTCACCTTTCAGCGCCCAGTATTTTTCAGATGGATGAAGGACTTTTGAGTGAGGTGTCCAAAACAGTTCCTCAAAGTATCTCTACTGCAGTGTTAACTCAGCAGCAAAATCCAATCCCACCAAATCTGATATTTTTGGTTCGCTATCAGATCTGACATTTTTGGCATACTGTCCACATTGTATTGTATAAGCAACCTGACAGGATCTGTGTGTTCCATGTACACTGTCATAGTAATGCTGCAGGTGACCCTGAACAATGAAATGGTTTACTAATTTATTCATAATACTGACCATCAAATCATCAGTCATGCACATTAGTGGGAATAGGCTGTAACTGTAAACAACTACAAACCTATGTCACAGTGTCAGCAGGATAGCCTGGTGTGGGTTTTCTTGTTTTTTCCTTTGATTGGGTTGCCGTGATTACCTATCCGCTACACCTGTGTAGCCCCTCCCGAGAAGTTTGACACAGTTGTGGGGCGAGAAGCAACAAAAAGGGCAGCGCAAGACGAGTGGTGGGCAGACGATATAGATCCTGACCCGGTGGGCGAGGGATCTGAGTCAACTGCCGGAGTTGGCATTGGGAGGGCTGGAGCGGTGACCGGACCTGAACCGCTGAACGCCAAAAACGCCAAGCCTTATAGGCCTCCAAGTGTAAGTCTGCCAGGTATAACCGTGTGTACGATAGACGCCACACTTGGATTTGTCCTCTTTTTTTTTGTGCCCCAGTTGGAGACGGCGGCGGAGAGACACGACCACTACTGGAGTGGGGGCAGGTGTGGAGTCGCCGTAGTGTGGTGCCAAGGTGAGGACAGGGAAGCACTGGGGTTTCCGCCATCGATTCCGCCACAACTGAAGACCGCCACCCACTACACGGAGTGCCTCCACTCCGATTTGTGCCAGAGCGAGGAAAGAACTTGAGGGCGTGTGACATTTGTGACACCTATGAGCTACATGTCCACATTTCAGTGCAAGTGAAACATGCAAAATCTAGTTTAAAAAGCACTAAAGTCACTCACTCTGAGCCCCAAGCCAATAAAATCTACATAAAAAGTTCATTCAAACCTTACCTTGTAGCTGAGAGTCGACAGTTTCACCACATTTTCAAACATAAGCTCAAAGACAAAGTAATCCAAGTAATCCAACAGGAGTTTTGCCAAAATAGAATGTGTCTGTTGCTTCCAACAAAAGTTTTTTTCTTTACTTTCGGTTTCTACAAGGAATGCCCCGGTATAGAGGAAGGAAGTAAGAGTGGCCTACCACCCCCTAGTGGTCAAAAATGGCTTTGTGCAGCTTTAAGGACTATGGACAAATGTAGACCCTGAGGCTGCACCAGTGGAGAACCAATGGTGAAGGGGATGGATATAGTGCAATACCCTTCTGCTGGAAGGTTCTAGATCCTGACTGGGACTAAAAAAAAAATAAAAAATTAAAAAAAAAGCCCTGGAAGAGCCATGTGTACCCAACCAGCCTACCACATGGATGATCCACAGTGCCAACCCTACAATGTTGATGCACACACCTACACACATCAGCCACTAATGAACTCCACCTATCTACATCAAAGCTATTGTACACTAATGTGTAGGTCTGTTGTACAGCACATAAATACACACACTCTTACATACAAACAGTTATGAGGTCTTTAAGGAATTCATATAAAATTGTCCCAGTTGAACAGCCTATATTAAACAGTGTATAGTTACTAGAATAGTCACTGAGACACAGAAGGCTGTCTGGCTGCTTTTCAAAGGCTGGCTGGCTTGACAACAAAGTAGAAACCGCACCATTTGATAAAATTAGTATATGAATAATAATAAACATTTTTTATGAGTAGCATGATGTATTAGGCATGTAAATCATATTAGTTTTAGCTACAGAAAAAAAAAAACAAGCTTTAAGGTGACATGAAATCATATCATTTCATAATAACCGTTATTTGTACTTCAATTCAGTAATACTTAACAGCATTTTATCTATCACAAAATTGTGGCTGTCATTCCTGCTTTTTGTTAAGATGTAATTTTGTGGACACAGAATGCAAATTTGATTAAATTGACAAAAACATAACGGTGTTCATGTTGAACAAAGGTGTTGAAAAAATGTGTTCTGATTTATAATTCTGTGTTTTCACACATGAGACATTTGAGAGCATTTCAAAATAGCACAGTGACAGGTGGTTATGCCTCTGTATTAGGCTACACCAAGGAAACGAAACCCTCTAACATGTTATTGCAGTTGATTTTATGTACTGAGCTACTGCACAAAGAACAGTTTGCCAGTGTCACATTTAATAATCAGGAATTTAATTTATAAAAGAAGGCTATGTCAGGTTAAACAACAGAATAATTTGAATAATATGAATTATGTTGCTATTGTTGTTGATGCTGTTCTCTGCCATTGTCAATCCCAAAGGGCAATTAATAGTGATTATGAGATCAAGGGTCCTGAATCTTGTACATTTGGGAGTGGCAGAGTGACACTTCACAGTTTCAGTTCACAGAGCATTTTTGTCTCTTTTTCATGGCCTCAGAAGTAATATTGAAGTTGGCAGGGTGAGCAGTAGGTCCTCAGTGCTTTTCATTCAAAAAGGTTGCCTGGTAAAGTTCTATGGAAAGGTCCTGAGGGGAGAGGGGGCAGGAAGCTTGGAAGGACTTCACATTAAAATTTGAGAGGTGGAAAAGGTTGTTATGTGTTTTAGATGCTGGCAGCACTACTCAGCTATCACTTTGTCAAAAAAAAAGGTTATACTGCTACATCACATACAGTGGGGCCATGTTGTCCTTGACAGTGTGTGACACTGATAGCTGGTGTGCTCTGTCATGTTATGCTCCCCACTGTACAAAAAATGTAATCACAAAACGCACAATTACTAGAGTGACAGAGAAGCTAATGAACAGTGTTTTGCTTCTCTGTAGGACTGACAAGGATAGACTCAGTGAGCATTAACCTCCAAGTGTTTTATGTATTGCATTAAATGATAATACATACTTAGTTAAATGTGGGATGCTTAATGATTATTTGTCAAATATACTATTTGAACTGGTGAAGGGAATGTGAAATAATGCTCCTTATTAAGCTGATAATTCTGCTGCTTTCGACCAATGATTTGTTTTGTTTTCTCCAGTAGCAAAAATGACCAAATTGTCATTTTTGTGGTGTCACATAGAGATAGCAGAGATACTCATATCACTGCACCATGTGGATATTTAAAGAGCTAAAGACAGTGAGAGCAATAGGCTGCAAGAGATACAGATTTAAGAGTTTGACCAGGGCAGCATTAACCAGTTGGATGTTTTGGATGAAATTCAGGGGTATTTGTTATATGTGAACATGCAGAGGAAGAAATCTGGCAATGCAGAGAAGGACAGGGATGCAGAGAAGAACAGGAGTGTTTAGCTGATAGTACTAAAGTAAGTTAGCAGCTGTTTTCCACAGACCCCAGATGGTACCTGTTGATGCCTATGTCTAAAGTGCCCAGCCATGCTTATGGAGATGATTTAATGTTAATTGTGGTGTCATGAACAGGATTGTGGACAGCTCTGGTTGATGAAAATTGCTAACAAGATAGCAGAGGGAGACGTGCTTCATGTGACAGGGCACTGGTGTCCAGCAGTGTTGAAAATGTTATTCTTGTCCCCAGAGAGTTAATTGGTTAGTTGGAGTTAATCCCAGCACAAAATTAAGCCAACCCAATCATCCCATGTTACCTCTGCAGGAATTGCTAATCTGTCCAACTTGCTTTCCTCTGCTAACTGAGCTGCTAGGATAGTATTATTTCTGTCAGCAGACGCCCAGGATGTGTGCTATACCTAGAATATTTCCACTTCTTTCGAGACAAAATAAAATGTGTTTAGAAGTTACAGGGTCAACGGGTAGAATTTTGCTTTAAAAGCCTACGCATTATCCTGAGAGTTACAGCTGTTGGTAGCTTTAATAGCGTTAGTGACATCAATGTTAGATATCAGAAATGAGGAACCTTGCGACGCAACTGACAAAAGAAAGTGGAATAAGCATGAAATTTGGTGGTTGACTCTACGTGGCTCTCATCATCCACCACACTCTGGTAAATTATGTGCTTATTTCACCTTTTTTTCAATTGTCAGTTGAGTCTAAATGATCCCTCCTTTAATCAACCCTCAACTGTGCATAGTGCACCTTTAATAGAAGTGGAAGTGGCATTAGGTTTTGTGTCAGTATATTTGCAGAAGCAGGATGGTATAGTGGGAATATAGGATTCTACTTTTCAGCTGGAGGATCCAAGCCCTTGTGTTGGCATGCATCAATCCTGCTGAAGTGTCCTTTATCTAGACACTGAACCCTTGTAGTTCGAGTGGTGCAATTCTGTAGCTAGCTATGTGTTGACTTATGACCTTCCTGTTGACTCCCTGGCTGATGCTGCCTGTGAAGGACAGCAAGGAGCTGTCTCTACTCAGCTGGGACAGCCTCCATTCATTTGGTAGTACTCACTCAAATTCTGGGCAAAGTTTTTGATTGGTTCTCATGTTGCAATTCTCAACGCCTCTTGCCTGCCAGTCAAATCAATGTACGTTGCCCTCAAGCTGCTACACCATCAGCTACAATTATGATGGTGATTCATTAGTTTCAAATTGATGATATCCAGCTACGGTAGGGTCCCCTCATTATCTGTGTAATAAGATGAAAAGATCAAAAGGATCTTCCTGGATTCCAGAGATAGTCTCTAGAGTCTGGTGTTAGCCAGGTTAGCTGATGGGTGTCAAGCAAATGAGTCTTTTTCTGGGGCTCAATAAAGGTAATTAGTGGTAGAGTAAGTCCCATTAAAACCCAAGATGAGTGGATAGTCCTATCAACTGAAACACTATTAAATACCCTTCAACTGACTTCTCAACCATGTAGTAGAGCTGACTTTGAGGTGAGAGAAAAAAAAGTATTAAGAGGGGGAAAGTTAGAGAGGCAGCTTTATCGGCTTACGGATCCCTTCACCCCCATATTTGCATATGGGGGTGAAGCTTGTCACGACTGCAGTGACAACAGAAGTTCCTGCACTTCAGCCACTCGCACAAAACGGAGAAGGCCACAGATGAGTCATCAAAGAGTAGGGCCTGGTGGCGTAAATTGTGTCTCTTCTAGGTGACACAGATCATTTAAGCTCATCTGACAAATAAGAGCCATCTCTTTAAACTCCCAAATAGCTTTTTGTAAGGTATCATATCTGTTTTTTGTTTTTTTTCAGAATCAGTCAGTCAGAGTTTGTGATATTATGACATATATTTTGTTTTTCTGCACATCTATCACTTAATTTTTTCACAATCTCATGCTACCTTCTAATTACCAAAATAACATGATTTTGCATGATTTTCATTTGACAGAGAAGTAGTGCAGTGAAGTATTTTTTTTTATTTAACAAATAGTTGAACCATTAAAAAATGACACTCATAAAAATAAAGCATAATTATTAGCATTAATTATTATTACAAATAGTTAACAACTAGCCACGTGTATCATGTTACAAAGTAAAACTTCCAACAAGTCCAGAGGCACATAACTGAAATTCTGACCAGAATACTATTAATAATCTTTATGGGGGATTTACATTGAGAAAGGCAAGCAGCCTCGTGTTTTTAGGGGTTAATCCTGCTCCCTCTCTTAGGAATACTCTGTCCTGATGTTGCCTGATCGCCATGTGTCCTTATCGTAACTTTAGCAACCCATGGGCCTCGTTCTCCCACCGACTCAGAGGGTCTGCAGACCTTTGGACGAGGAGTCCTCCAAATCAGACATCCAGTGTAACTTCTGATCTGGGACTCCTTCTGATGAACAAGCCTCCAGATGGCAGAAGCTCCACAGCTTGTGCCACTGCTCTGTGTTCTCCCTGTTGGACTGGCCGGTGCCTGTGCCAGCTGGCTGCATCTCACTGCTGCTGTTGCAATACTTGTTAGAGCCTCATCAAAAGCTCTAATATCACCACTAACTTCTTGAACCTTGGGTCAGGCACTGTGGTTTCCAAGAGAAGAGAAAAAGGATGGCTTCTCACTGTTGCTATGACAACACATGACATTTGGCCAGTCACTTACCAGTAGCAGGTATCATCAGTTCATATAGCTGCTAACTGGATTCACATCTCCCTCATAGCTTAGTTTTGCTGCTATATTATAACTGCTTTTTGATCTTAACTCAAAGTTCTGTATGATCACACACCACCGTGATTAAGGTAAAAAGACGTCCATCTGACACATGTTCACATTTTGTCCTCAGTGGGTTTCATCACGTGTTAAGAACAGAAAAATGAAGTTCAAGTTAGTGTTCAAACTAAACATTGCAAACTGGCAATTTTAACCATCAAGACAAACACCAAATATGTTGGTCACATCTTTGCATCCCTGTGCTGCCTGTGCACAGCACACTGCCCTGTTATACAGTTCAGTGTCCTAAGAATTGGCATAATGATCAGGACGCTGTGGGGATAATTACACAGATATAGACTCAAAACAACAATGACAGTGTTTTCTAACAAATTGACAATTTACTTGTGGTTGAATGTGGGACTTTGGGGGGGCACTGAGCATTAGTATGTAATCATTAGGCAGATCAATACTGGTCACGATGAATACAAATAGTAAATTATTGCTAAGCAGATGAAACGCTCTGTCTGATAAGACTTAGATTAAAAATGTAAACTATACTAATTTACCACTAACCTGGAATTCACTTTGTAATAATTAAACACAATGCTGCATATAAAGTATCTTTCTGTGATTTAATTTCAATACATAATGGCCTGCAGTGCATTAAGGATTTATCACCTGTCCTTACCTATAGTGCGAGTACATCTCTCAGGGCCTTTGTGAAGGTGGTGATAGTATTCATGTGGAGGTGGACCTGGTCATGGAATTTTGGATGCTGAGGGTGGGACAGTGGGCCAGGTGTACATTTGGCATAAGAGCACACCCATTTATTCTCCTCAGGTCATTTGTCCCTGTGTGCATTATGGTGTGGCTTGGCTGTCCCAAACAGGACTCTAACAGCAGCTGGAGGGCATTCACGGTTCTAGGGCACTATAATTTACCAACTTTGTGCCATGGGAAAAGCAGTTTGTCCTGGATGGATTTTCCACTGGAATCGATGAGGATGATTATGTTCAGCATCACTTGGCAATCTCTCTCTCTCTCTCTCTCTCTCTCTCCTATGCACTTTCAGTTAGTCCACTCAGTTTCATGTGGAACTATCATCTAATTAGAATATAGAATGCTGCTTCTAAGTTCTAAGTAGTGTGTATTCTCTATATATCTATTTTAGGTGAGTGATGAGTACTTTCAATTCCTATGCCAAAAAGTTGGAACCAAACGGACCAATCTGTTGAAGACCTATATTTGTTAAATTTGTTTATTCTCCTAAGATCAAAGACAGATATTTTGAAAATAATATCGCATGCTCTGTAAAGTAGGACTGTACTGAAGACTGTTTTAACACTGGAATTTGTGTAATCTAATATGAAATGTCTTCAAAGGCCTCTAAAGATAGGACTACATGAAATTTTAATGATCCTCATGGGGAATTCCGGTCAGCACAACAGTAGAAAATAAGACACAGAAAAGTGTGAGACAAATACAAGTACTGAAGACAAGATATTTTAAAACACACCTGTATCTATTGTGTTTTACCGTGTTTATTTTTTACACAAGCTAAATTGATGGTTCACATCATTTATTTGCCCTGTTCTCACAATCTAGTAAAAATATAGCAGCATTAGGGGAGTGCATTAGCACAGGTTCGACTCTGGCCCGTGCCCTTTGCTGCATGTCATCCTCTCTCTCTCTGCCTTGTATTTCTTGTCTATCTCCCCTTTAACTATCCAAGCCAATAAATATAAATAAATAAACTATAAAGAAACTATTCAATAAAGTATTTAATTTACATGTATGTTATATATGTTATATTTGGACTTTCATCTAAAGATTTTCATTTTCATCACTGTTATTAATAAAGAATTATCTTTACATTCATTCACCTCATCTGTCCTGATTGAAATGATCCAAGGTGATGAAAATATCCCCCATATGCAAATTATTTTCACTGTGCACTGCTTACTTCTAATTATTTTATGGCATATGCATGGTTCTTGGCCTGAGCAAAAATACTGTAAAATATTTCATTCTTCAAACTTCTAAAATTGTTGTTCTCTGTTAAAATAAGAGGTGATGATCACATGGGAAATAGCTAGTAACATTGCTTGTCACCAAGTATTTAGTTTGACATAAAGTAGCCTTTTTGGAGCAATTATCTGCTGAATGCCAGCACTGGGAAAAGAAATGTTTCACATGAGAGCTCCCCCAGATTTTATTGGGTCATAAATGCCTTCAGGTCAGTGACACACCAGCTGCATCCATACTTAACACTTTGATGATTCAGAAATACTCTTTGTGCATTGTGGGAATAGACAACATTATGCCTTAGTGAGCAGTAGTCTATTTCTGGTTTACACACATCCACCGATGCACTGACCCATTAATACTGCTATAACCTTGGGAAACAGGTCTGTCCCCAGCTTCTGTGTGAAAAGTATGGCTGTCAGCTACCTCTGCCCTCTTTACAATGAAAGATATGGATTTTGCTGGTTTGAAATAGGCCAGCAGTTAACTTCTCAAGGCCGCGTAAAATCCATCAGTGGCCAAACTGATTTACTTTCTCTGTCAGATGTCCTACAAGGCTTGGATTTAGCAAGCTTGCAAAACAGAAATCCTCACATGTCCTCAGTACTCTGCAGATTTTGGTGGATAACTGACAAACTCAGTGATGTTGTTTACATTTGCTACTGCCAAAAAAACAAAAAAACAAAAACAGAATGAAAGATAAAATTTTATGACACTAGTAGAGGGCTAACATGAGCTATGTCTTCAATATTGCACATACACATGCTGTATACAAACTAAAGATTGAGTGTGTATTTATAACATGGTGCACAATCATTAAGTCCTGTCTGCTGATGTGGTTCAGCTCAGTTACACTTCAGCACCATGGATAGAGTCGGTTACTCACAGTATCTCTTTCAGCAGGAGAGAGGGAGAGGGAGAAGGGGGGATACTTTAAGACCCATGAAAAGAGGCCATGTCATGAAGTAAATTTAAAATTTGTGTATGTGTGGGTGTGCGTGTAAATCATGCATATAGGGCCCCACTTTACAGATAACATGGCATAAGCCCAGAAAATCATCCTACACACAGATAAGGAGGCCTTTTTTTTTTTTTTTTTTTTTACAAACTCACTAAAACCACCATTCTAAGCAAGAATCACACCCTGTTTTAAACATGCATTTGTAGCAAAGTAGTAACTATATTTCGAGCAGTTGACCCTGGATTTTATTCTTGGTCCAAGTATTAAGTTTTCTTGAACTTAACATAATCAAGAAACATGATGACATTGTTTTACCACAGTTTCATTGCACACTTTCTGTTTTTTGTACACTGGCTTGGTTTGGGGGTTTGACCATCCATAATAAAAATGCACTCAATAGGATGGTCACTAGTTCTACAGCAAGAAAAACTATTGGCATGTTCCAGGTTGAGCTTACTGAAAATTATAATTGACATGTCGTTAGAAAAGCCACATTTAGCTGTAATTGTTCTGATCATCCTACATTTAGGTCTTTGGGATTCTAGCCTTAGATGGTAGATGGTGCAGAAGCCCCACAGCCATACTCAACAGGAAAAAAATGTTCCTACGCAATTAATTTTCTTAACTCGGTGTGTATCGGTATTGTTGTGGAACTGAGAGCCTATTTTTTTGGACTGTTTGACCCTGTGGACTTGCATGGTTGGTTTTATGGTTTTATGGGCTATTTCTTCTAAATTTTTATTTTTATTTATTTGCTTATTATTTGATATTTATTGTCAAGCTGTGGTCTGGACGGTGAAATCTGTTGCATAGAAACATGCAAGACCTCCAGAGCCACTTATAGCCAATCAACATATTTCAGGAGATTCATACTTCAACATAAGTTCAGGACATGAGTTTGGAAACATGGTGAATCCTGAAGCTGCCACTGCTCCTCATTTAGGATGGATGCTCCTCCTCCAGGCAGTAAATACTTTATCTGCCAAGAAAGCTAACAAAGAAGTCGCCATCAACTGGAGCCTGGATGAGAAGATGCCACAGTCCCTTGACTCACAGGCAGGGGGCAGCATTAGCACACACATTTAATGCAGACTCAAAGTGTCCAACAACATCATAAGAATACAGGACTCGTAATAAAAAAAAATTCCACTCGTAATCAGACCTTCAAATTTATTTTCATTATGTATTATCACTATGAGTTCTTTGATATGTTCTGTTTAGTAAAATTAGCTTTTTCCACAATATTAACAATTTACATTATGAAATACAAACATTCCCAAAACATCAGCATATTTTTATTCCCATTGGTACTGCATTGGTGGAGGTTTCATATTCTCTTAGCACATTGAAATGCTACAGTAGATAAACCATCATAGTACAGATATTCACATGGCTATTGCCGTTATTCAATGTATTTCTGTTGTTCAGGTATTAGGATATGCACATTCTGGCCATGGGACAGTTTTGGATACCACTTGTTAAGTGAAACATACTGCTGTACTCACCTTTCTTCAAAGAGTTATTATGCTAAATGTGTTTTCTGGGATAAGGTTGCTATAAACTGCATGCCTCAACATTTGTTGTCAATATGAATTCCAGGGGCCCTGACAGGATGTGACAGCAGACGTTTGAAAACTATAGGACTATTAAAAACCCCTGCTATTCCAGAAGATTTGGGCCCCTTAAATCGTCTTGAACTCTCCCTTTCAACTCTCTGCATCCTAGTGACCCTTCAACTGTGCTGACCCTGAGCACACATTCTCAAAGCTGAAGTTCAAAATCTCTGAGGGGGGTAATTTTGGGTTTAAGGTAGCCTACATCAAGAGTGAAAATTGATATCAACCAAAACCAGGCAGATCCTGTATTTAGTCTGTTTGCACAGTGTGTGTGTGTGTGTGTGTGTGTGTGTGTGGGCGCGCGTGCCTGTGTATGTTCGTGTATGCGTGTGAGCATGAAAGAGAGCTTACTACCTTGCATGTGTGAATGAGTACGATGTTTTAGTCATGTGTGT
>OMKZ01028526.1:17885-28028 GCA_900302535.1 Neoniphon sammara
TTCAGGAAGCTGATTAAAGTCACTCCAGTTGAAATATTATCCTCCAGCTATTTCAGGTCACGTCTGTCATGCTAGCAGGCACCGAACTCCTGGGTTTGAGACTGAAATGAGCCTCAGCAAGGCTCATGTTACCGAGCTATAGTCTTTTTTTGGTTTGAATTACATATGGAACACACTTATGTGTATGAGTGTATGTGAAAGGTTTCAAGAGCGCTGAAACAAAAAAGTAGAAAAAATACTACTCAATACTACTCAAATAGGAACACTAATATTTTACTTGAAATTACTCTCACAGAAGTAAGGATTAAATACTCAAACAATATTCAAGTACTTGGCTAGTATAGAGTTAGAATGTTCTGTTTCACCCCTTCCATCACCACCACCTCCAGCTTTTAGGAAGAGGCCAAAACGAACATTCAATGGTCAGTTTCAATTTTCACTTATGGAATTCACACGTATTATTTAAGCAGTGTTTTTACTAGTAAATGGGCTGCAACATCTGTCAAGTGCTGAATAGGAGGGAATTAAATGAGTGAATTGCACCTTTATTTGTTTATTCTTGTATGGAATGACTGAGTGATTTGCATGAGTATGCTTTTATAAAAGTATTGTTTTACATGGAGGAGAGAAAAGGTCTATTTATAGACAGACATATTTCAAAGAAGATGTGCAGTTTGTTTTGGATAAAGGTTCAGTTTACTTTTATAGCAGTTCTGTTCTTCATCTTTCTCTCCTACATACAATGAAAGTTACAGACATATTCATTTTTTTGCACATAATACATTATATCAAAAAAGAATGGGAAGTATTTGATTTGTTAGTGGGACAGACAGCAATGTTAACAAATTCATTTAAGTGGAAGGCAATAAGATGAAACTAATATATTGGATTAAGGGAAAAATCCACCATTGGATACTCTTAAACTGATACTTATTACCTGTCTGTGATGTTTAATGCATTCCAGGACCTGTAATTTACCATTTGTTTTATGCACTATTGCTCAGCCTGCCTTGTCTATTTCTGTTTCTGTGGTTTCCTGCATTTCCCAGGATGCCCTTTGACAACCTCCACAGAACTCGCCTGCACTGCTTGTAGCCAGCTGTTAGTGAACAGGGTAATAGCAGTTGTTATAATGATAGTTATAGCAATAAAAGAGTCTCCAAACAAAAAAAATGTGAGAGTTGAGCCCCTTAGTCAAAACTCAACATGTCTTTTAGTTGCATTGAGGGTTTAAGTCAGGGGGTGTCGCCGTGTTTTGTTTGTTGTAAACTTGTGGGCCTGTGAAGCCCTTTGAGACTAAACAGTGATTTGGGGCTCTAAATAAACATGAACTTGAGCTTGCATTGCATCATGGACCACTGGAGCTGCTGTTGGTAGAGAAAATAATATATTTTCCTCTGGTACAATGGATTTCTCCCAAGAATACAAGGTCCACCAAAAGCTTTGTTTGTGTGTTTAATTGTTTGTTTTAAGCAATTTGCTGTTTTTCCATTAAGGCTGTGATGTAAGAACTCAAGCTTTTCAAAGACATTCCATGCTCATTCTCATTACACGCATTTCTATTGACTCCTTGATGGGATATTTTCACTCATTAATCACAAATAATTATATAACCTTTTGTTTATATTGTGAATATAATTTTTACAATTTATGTTTTTTAAACAGCTGATCAACATCCAGTCTTTACTGAACTCTCTGACCTTTTCCAACTCAAAGCCACTCCTAAATCAAAGAGCCAAACAAGCGAGTCAATTAGCTTTACTTTCCTGTTGATATAACAAATCAATTAACTCTCATTTCCTGTACATCTAAAGAATCAATTAGCTCTGGTTTCCTGTTTGTTTCCTGCAGGATCAACATGCCCTGACGGAGCAGCTGCCTTGTTTGTGGCAGACCACATGCACACATCAAACGGCTTCTGAAAGCAGCCTTATCACAGCACATTAACCTCACATAAACACAGCATGAACCCTGGGTCAAGGCAGGAGACTGGGTGTGTGTGTGTGTGTGTGTGTGTGTGTGTGTGTTATATTCGTCTGTGTATGTGTTTAGGAGGGCCAGTACAGAACTACTTCTTCTTCTTCTTCTTCTTCTTCTTCTTCTTCTTCTTCATACATGAGGTTCAAATAGAATTCCACAGGTATAAAATCCAGTACTGAATGCAATCTTCCTTCCTGCAGCCTATCCCAGTATGCACTGGGGCAGGGAAACCCCCTGGACAGGTTACCAGTCCAGCACAGGGCTAAAAAATTAAACCTTTTACACTGGTGTTGAAATAGTAATTCAGTTTTTCATGATGGCACTAATAGTTCATTGTTAAAATCACTTTGTGTTCATTTTTTGAGTTAACTTTATTGGATAGTTAGTGGTGAGACACAGGAAACACATGGCAGAGAGAGGGGATGACATACAGTAGAGGGCACAGGACGGAATCAAACCCACGTCGCTGCGCTCATAATTACGCACTCTACTCAGGAAACCACCAGGGCATCCCCACATTTTATCACTTGACTCACTCTTTTTGGAGAGAGTGTTTGCGCCTACCTCAGACACTGTGTCATCTCTGCTGTTGTGCACTGCTCAAAATTTCCAACAAGATGGTGGTCTCGAAGCTCGATTTACTTTCATTTAAGTGCCTCCAGTCAGATTACAGTTTTATATGATCTGTGTCATTGTACAAATATGAAAACATGGACACACACACATAAAGATAAATCTTGAGTGTGAGTTTCCCATTATGACTTTGCTTGCATATGGCATATGCATGCATATGCGTGCATATGCCAAGCACTTGTAAAACAGTCGGCGACTGGTGTCTTTATATTTTTCTCCGTCTTATTACCACATGCACTTCTGTGATGATGCGTCGGCATGTTTACCTGTGCTCTTCTCATGCCTGCTGAGCGCTCGTCATATGGACACCCTGCGTCTGTTCAAACCCACACTATTATACAGTTGAGGTTTTGAGTAGAGATCTGTCAGAGATCTTAAAAGTGCCATATTACCCATTTTTTTCCAGATTTTGTTTTCAAATATAAAGGCTAAGGATAAGATTAATGTTCTTCCATGTTATGTTTTCCAAATAAAAACAGCGGAGGTCTGGAGAAATAAAATGTGGAATAATGAGCCCTTGCTGAGCCAAAAGCAGCATTGACAGGTTGGCTCTGAGTTTGAATTCAAGAGTACAATCCACCAGAAATGTCACTTCTGCTTTGTGTGAGAACAAGGTAAAGTTCAAGTTTTGTTTCACTAGCCAGCTAACTGTAGGAACTTCCTTGTTCCTACAACAGTAAACAAGTGAGTGCCAGTGCCCCGCTTTGCCCTTAATAAATTTCACTGGTTTGAATGATGATGACAGCCCACAGCGTTGGCACCTTTTTCTATCCAACTACTGGGTTTAAGTTTCCCCAGAACTCTGTCTTTTTAGATGGAGCTGTGGTTATCCAAGATTATCAAAGCAGAGGCTTTTCATGTGTCAGTGGCTGCATGCTGACCTGAGTCCAAAGTTCTTCCAGTTAAAAAAATAAAAAGAAATAAAATAAAAAGAATAGAAAATAGGAAAAAAAAGCTAGATTTTTGAAATGCAATTAAAAATAAGTTATGTCGCCTCTTTGGTAGTATAGGTATATAAGGAAGATTTTGATACCTAATACTACAATGTGAGATCTTTAGATTAGACTATACATCCATACAAAAGACTACAATAAACTTTGCTGTGCATTTACTTGGAGCTCCTTTTGTGAGGTTGCAAATACAGTAAACATTAGACATCCTCATATAAGTCATTTGTTTTTTTTTCTGGCTTTTCTTCTTGTTTTACACAGGGTTCATAAACACTTTCCTACAAAATCCCAAAATACTTTTTCCAGACCCCAATGTGAAAAGTTAAATTTCTTTATGTGTAATATGCAGTATAAAAATTATTAACAACTGAATGAGGTTGATGAGGTGTCATTCAGAAGAAAAAAAAACTTTAATATGCTAGGAGTTGTTTTTTTAAAATAGATATTACTGTTTTCCAGTGACATCTCCTATTTAAGCAAAACTGTCCACTTAGTTTGGAACGTTTGGTCAGTGCTTTAAATTTGATATAAGGTAATGAGGTACTGTGAAAATCAAGTAGGCCAGTATCAGTCAGTAGCTGGAGAATCTTTATTCTTCACCCCAACAAGAATCACAAATATATGTGAAACTACAGTGGGTTCTACAAGTACTTAAAATGTATTCATATATAACTAAACACCAGTATTTCCCCATACTTTTCCAGCATACAATTCCAAAATGTGCAAAGTCCTAGAAATGATCAGATCCAATTCCCCAGACTTTACAGACCTGTGTAGAAAGCATGTATACAAAAGCTGTGTTCCTGTTGATTTGCATTGCTACTGATGTCAAATTCAGATGTTACTCTAGATAAATATTTTATTGCTTTCAACTTTGTAGTAAAACATATTACAATCATCTCATGTGACATAAGTGATATGTGAATGACCAACATGAAGACCTAAAGAACTGTACATATATGGTATGTGGTCTATCTGTGTAGACAGCATTATATATATTCAAATTATTACAGTCATATGCATTTGAAAATATTGTTGAAAACATATTTTAAACCATAGATACATATTTGAACGTAGTGACTGCAAAATAAACATTTGAGAGTGATTTATATGACTTATAACTACAGTTAAATAAATTAAACAAATAATCTCTATGTGAAAAAAATATCAACATGAATTCTTTCAGCAAAGACATACAGCAAAGCCTCTGATAACACTGATACATACAATACAATCATCTCTCCCTTTCAAAAATTTCACCTCAGAAAAACACATGACATGACCTATGGTGGTTAGTTCCTGATTTCTTTTCAAAAATATACTGCATATCTATTTATATATTTATATATAAACAACAACAAAACTTTTGATAATTTTCATTTTTTATATTTCTAAAATACATCTATAATATGTAGAAACAGTATATACAATTTTCCCCACAGTATTATGCAACACTAAAATTCTTGTAGAAGGGAAGAATAAATTAAAGTTGTTAAAGTTGGAAGAGAAAACCTGTTTGCAGGGGCAGGGGATTAAGAGCTGATAGACTTTGTTGAAAACGGGGGGGCATAAGGCTTGAGTTATGATTATTATTAAAGGTAATTTATATTCCTTGATGGTTTGAAAGGCCTTCTCGCATATCTTATATTGTCTGAGACATTGAGGGGTGAATTCACAAAAGGTTTACAAGGCTTTTGTTCAACCTTTACAAAACACTCAGAAAAATCACAAACAACCCACAGTAAGTGGGAAACACATTCAAGTGCACTGTCCAGACATAGCAAATGCAGTGCACTATCACTGCATATTTTATTTACATTATCCAAATGTGTTCTTTTCAAAGAGGCTCACTACAGGGTGCGTCCAATTAAAAAATATTACCACTAATTGCCACTCACAATTGAGGCAGAAATTGTAAGACCTACTGAATGTTGACCATAATGGAAGTTTAAAACAGATGTGATGGTCACACTTTACAATCACTACGGCAGCTGTGATTTTAACCAGATGAAGGCATCACCAGCATCTCAGGCATGCTAGAAGGAGTGATGCAGCTGTTGCCAATAATATGATCAAGTCTGAAGTTGACATGACCGCATTAACAGCTCCCTGTGAGACTTCCGTTTAATGACTTAGGTTCATAATTTGACTATCTAAAGAACTTGACGATTCCTAAGATTTTATTTGGTTTTCTAAAAATAACTGTCCTATCACACCGCTGTCAGATCCAGACACATGCAGCCATGATTCTGCTCTACCACATCATGTTGTTTGTTGGGGTCACAGGCCTTTCTTTGTTGCAGTTACAAAATGCCATGTTTGAGGTGCTACTCTTGGGAAATTTTTTAGGAAAGAAGACAATGCATGCAGATGTGGCACCCCAACATGGACGAGGATAAAGAGTTAGCATTGATGGGAAGAGGTGGTCCTGAGTTTGGTATTGCAGAATCAAGAGTGAAGAATGGAGCGGGGTATACTAACTACAATGCATCTCCAGGATGTCACTGTCACTGCTGATGAACCCTATGAGGAAAATAGCAATTGCATTGTGTAGAAACTGTGCAGAATACCAATTTGTAGACAACCAGTGTGGGCTACACTGAAAAGAAGTCTGTGTAACCTATTTTTGCAAGAAGCTGGTGCCGGTTGCGCAAGATTTAATCAAGGTACCCACATTGCATGAGCCGTGTGTAATTGCACAGCACTTTGAAAATGTGCACCACATCCTCCAACTAACAGACTGCAAATGGAACACACATACCGGTCCTGCCGCTTTCAGCTGACTACAGCGATTTAATCAACCAAAGGGGAAGGCTGTTATGCATCCTTGTATATTAGTGATGATCATCTCTTAATCAAACCCAGGACAGATGATGGTTCCTGTCTACCTCCACATAACAGTCTGTCATGAATTGTGATGAGCATTGACTGTGTGGCCGTTTTTACATGGTTATTTGATTTGCATAGTTTCTTTAGTGAATTAGATGTTAACACAATGCAAAAAAAAAATGACATAGTTCTTACTTTGTGAATTCATCCCTGAATGTTGAATGATGTCTAGCAACATAGGGATTCATAAAGACCAATGACATGTCCAATAATATATCCTGTATGAGCCTTTACTTCTTTTTAATCATGCTGTATCAATGCTCCTGTTTTGTATGCACAACTGAGAGAAACCTTAGAAAAACATGTTTCATGTTCCAAGAAACCTTTTTATATGAAATTCCACGTTCACTGAGACCTCATCTTGCGAGAGACATGTTCTGTTGACGTCATTTGTAACTGAACCCCAATGATACCTGCCTTATTTTCCTAATATCCACAGACTCCGCTGTAGAGTCACAGTTCAGGTTGATTTCTGCATGTTCTTAACTTCATGAGACATTTTTATGAGAATGTACATTATATCATGAATGGAAAATGTGGCCTAGTGTTCAATAAAGCCTCTACAGTGACAGCTTCAGCAGAGGGTACAACAGTCTTGAACTCTGAATCCTCGTACTCTTTGCAGCCTCTTCTAGATCTCATGATCCATGATCAGACCTCACATTGTGTCCTGATACACAAGACTGCAAAAATCCTTGTAGGAGACTCCATGATCAATGAATTCTCACATTGTGTGAGACCTCACTCTGTATGCCAGACTCCATATTCTGCAAGAAGCCAAATTTTATAAGACTATTTTTTTTATTTAATTCCAAAAAATCCTGTGTTATCAGCGAGACCTAGAGCAGGACGGTTCATAACTGTCGGACAATTGTGAGCATCATGCAGAGGAAGGCCAGTAAAGAAGTTAAGGAAGAGGAGGTGGATGATGACGAAGGTATGTGGTTGTAGTTGTAGCGGCTGTGGACTCTGTCAGGTGGCTGCACTGTGATATAACCGTTGATGATGCGAACCAGCGGAGGAGGCGGCGACTGGACCATCGTGCTGGGGGAGGATAAAAGGAGAGGAGAAATGACAGATTAAATTCATACATTTTATTTATATTTCCATTTATCTTCTCAGTTACCAGGTGTTGCTTGAAGTATGAGCTTTGTGATTAATTGGTTTCAGCACAAACAGTGACAGTTGCTGTCCAGTTTGCTTATTAAAGCAGTGACCATAGCAAAAGTCACAAATCTGACCTAGACTCTTAAGTTAAAAGGATACTCCAATGTTTTGGGCAATATCCCCTTTTGCCAACTTATCCAGACTGAGACAAGATGTTCAATACCATTTTCACCTCTGTACGTCCACTGGTGAACTGATGAATACAAATTTTCAGTGGTTATAGTTTCTACCATCTGTACAGCTTCAGACTTGCTGTAAGGTTTATTTTGTCACTTTGACGGAGCTAGGCTAATGACTCCGTAGACTTCAAGTCTTTATGCTAAGTTAACACAAAACGCTAACCATTGGAACCGAACCAGTGGACATACAGAGGTGAAAATGGGATCGAACATCCTGTCTCCTTTAAATCTAAGTCTAGGCAAGACCATGCTATTTCCAGACTAATGTCCTAAATTTTTTAAACATGTTGCATTCTGCTCTGTCCCTATCCCGCTAAGTCACTGCACTGTTTTTGTCCACTGAAAGGAAAATCACAGTCATAGTCTGCGGAAGAACCAGTGCTTTCCCTGCATCCCTATATTGTCCACAATTGCCATGGCAGTGACTACAGAAGGAAAAATGATGGAAATAACAATGATGCTGAAGGCTACAAAGGACAATGGTAAGACAAAGGAAACTGCTGCTTCAGCACTGTCAATTTAAATAGATTTTACTGTGACATTAGTGATGGGAACGCAGTTCACTGGTCATAATGGTTATAAGCCAACTCGCAATCTGCATGCTCACTCCTTTCTCTCTATTTCAATGTCACTGCCTCTCTCTCTTTGTCTGCCTCTATTTCTGACTTTCTCTGTCTTTCTTTTCCAATATGTCTAGCAATTAAATAATTTCTGCTCCTCTGTTTGATGTTAGGCCTGTGGTGTTCGTGTGGTTATGACTGGGACCAGGCCAGGCAAAACAAACAGAAGTTACTGAAGTCAGAAACTCTGGTCGCAACTGTACTAACTACAGCGGGCACGGCAACTTCACTGAGGATTACAGCACTGAGTCAAGTATTGAAGAAAACTGATAGCATGTAACATTTCTCTTTTTGGTTTTATTGTTTTTATTGAGAGTCACTGATAAATACAAGAATCCACTCCTCAGCATGAACAACAGTGAGGTTGCTGCCACACTGTGTCTATTTTTAATTGTTCTTCAATGATGAGTGTCTGTTTGATGATGATGATGATGACGATGATGATGATGTATCCATCCCCGTTGGATTTGTGTCCGTTTTGACTGACAAAAAAGTACAGAGAGGTTCAACTTTTTAGAACTGATGGAGCATCATCATTTGCTTAGTCCGCATTTTTTTTTTCTGTTGTGTTCCATGTTGGTGCATTCTGATCCCAACACGTCCTCCAACCTAGACCAGCACATAGGTCAAATGTCGCTACCCTCTAATACGACTACGACAGTATGACACACAGGGCAGTTTCTTAAAGCCGTAGTGTGCAGACAACACAGACAACTCTCAAAACGGTCTCGATTTGGTTACGATTAGACACCAGAGCTACTTGGTTAAGTTTAGGAAAAGGTTAGGATGAAGGTTAGGATTAAGGACCTTTGTTCTCATGGTCATAATAATAAACTCGCAGAAACGAACAAAACAAAACCGAAAGTGAAACCTAAACAGCCGGAAACGAACACCGGTCTCGGTTCACATGGGTCTCCCTCGTCAAAGTCCTCTGTTTTGTCGACCCATCCACCACCCCGACCTCCTCCCTACTCGGACTGTCTCGCTCTTTCTATTACGCCGCTCACCGCCAGTAGGGGGCGCTGATTTAGGAACCGTTCCTGTTGGTCGTTTTAAAGGGTAGGAACAAATGACCTGTGGCGTTATGTCAAACAAACAGACAGACGGACTCTATATAAAATGGCTATTCTACACTACATGTCAGTGAGAAGGTCAGGTTGTAACAAGCTCTACCCATTAGTGTCCCATATGATTAGGAGTGGTAACAATGTTCAGAAGCTGTTTTTCAGTGTGTAAAAGTGCCAACATAGAAACACTTCCTTCCAGCACGTGCTTGTTCAAGAAAAAGACAACATTTCATACTGCTCAGCTAGAGATGGTGACTTCAGTACTGTGACCGAAATAAATAAAATAATAAAAAGACAAAAGTGAAGGAATGAAAGCATCTGCACCTTTCATTCATTGCCCAAACATTTCCCTCACAATTTCCAAATTAACCTCAAATTCAAATGTTTTCAACACTGGCATATGCTTGTAGTTAATAATATTTACTTTGCATTGATTGGTTTTGGCTTATGACTGCGCTGCCTGTGGCTCTTGGCTTCAGCTCTTAGATGGATTTGATGTTGATGATTATTTCAGACAACGTAGAGAACAAATATTTGAGGGTTCGTTTTTGGCACGCTTTATTTCTTTAGAGTTTCTGTAAATAATTGAAGCTGGTTTCTTAATGTTCAGAAAAGGCATTAAGGCTTTTTTTTTTTTTTTTTTTTTTTTTTTTTTTTT
>OMKZ01028531.1:0-15183 GCA_900302535.1 Neoniphon sammara
GCAAAGAAAGCGAGAAAGAGAGAGAGATAGACTTTAGATAACAGTGAAAAAGGGAAAGGGAAAACTTTCAGGCTAGCTGACATTTTCCAGGTAAGAGGAGGAGAGAAACCATTAGGCTTCCACTGAGTGGCCGACTCTAGCTGTGAACCAGACTGAGAGAACACGAGAGATAAAGGATGACATAGAAATTAAGACAGAGCAAAAGAGACACTATGATTATCTTTGTTGTGTGTAGAGACAAGTAAGTACACATCCTACACGCACTGTTCAGGAAGAGGTCTGAAACTCCAGGTCACTGGCCTGTTTTCATCTGGATACATGGGCTTGGGCAGAATAAGGGGCCGTTCACACAGAGGACATGTCTGAATTTTATCGCGCTATTTTTTAATTATTTCCTTATGTAAACGCGTCAGACGGCCGTCTTTCTACCTCGCATCGCGTCTTGCTGTTTTTGAACGCAGGGCGCTGCTGTTGCTCGCTGTTTTTGGCGATCTAAGTTGAAGTCTTGTCCATTTCTGGTAGAAAACAAGTATATTTTAGACATATATAATGGCTGTGCGATGTGTTGTCATAACAACGGTGAGACGCCGTCTTTTTTTCCCTCCTCGCTTTTAAATGACGCCGTGTCCCAACTACAGTAGCGTCACGACTCACGTTTTTTTCGCTCAAGCACGTCCTCTGTGTGAACGGCCCCTAATGTATAGGTATATGCAGAAAATGTTTTTTTCTGCTGGTATGGCTGCAGTGGCAAGAGAAAGGACAGTTATATCAGAACATCTCAACTGTCTACAGCATTATGAATGTCAAACGCCGTCCTTGATAACCTTTCCTGGCTCGCAGCTGAATGTGTACTTTGTGTTTGCACTCAAACCTCACTGCAGAAATAGCGTCTCCCTCGTTCTCACTTTTATAATGTGTCATCTGTCCAGCCATCCTGCATTAAGGTCCTCACTTAAATGTTTTAGTTAAACATCTGGTGGTTAGCTTGCCCGGCAGAGCTACATCTATTTCCGTGCGCCTCGCTCCTACCCTGAGTGCATGTGTGTGTCTCCACAGTCTCAACAACCACAGGTTTCACTATACAGACCAGAGCTGATCATAGCTGATCCCTATCTAACATCGCTGGAGCTGCTCCTGCTTCTTATGTTGGCCTCCAGCCAGCGTTTCCCAGAACACAACCACACATCACATGGCCATCACATTCTCATAACACTGCCAACATGCCCTTTAAAGAGACATTTAATGCCCTCGCTCACCACACCACAGATCGGAGCCATATTGTTGACATCTAGACCTTTCTAAAGTTGTTGTCTTATAGGAAACAATACGCTTGAAACTGATTGATCTCCCAACTCTTTCAGTGTCCTTTGAGAAACACCCAGTAAATTGGAAACTTACTGGGAAAGTAAGTTGCCCCTAGTGCTTGCTCAGACCACGGCACTCTTGCTTCTGTTTAAATAAGCAATGTGCCCTTTAAACTCAGCTAATGACCCTGCAACTAGGACTTAAGTTTTGGGGGATAATGAGACCCTCTCTGGTCCTCTCCAAAATAACTACTGTTTGGGTAGCTTTTGTGGATTTTTATAATATAATATCTATAAAAAGTATAGAAAAAAAGAAGACTCTAACCTGCCTTTATTTATTTTTGCCCATCAGAAAAACCAAAAAGAGGCACCGAACAAAGTTGCCCAGCTCTTGCACTCCCTTTGTTATCCAGGGCTCTACTGAAAAAAAAGTGCAGGCCTGTATATTCCTAACTATGGCACATTAAAGTGTTGTATTAAAATAAATCTGAGAGAGAGAACCCAGACAGTTTATCATATTTCTTATGCTTCACTGCTAATTACAGCACTTCATCTTCAGCTGCATCCCCATCGCTATAAAACCTACAATGACAGGATGCTCTTGAGTTTGTTTTTTCCATTTAGACAGGAGATTTTTAAACCTCTATATCAATTAACATCAGAATGAAAACATTTGTCCTTAGTTTAATTTCCTACACACTCCCACACTGTCCTAATAACTCTCTGGACTGAAACACACCCTCCTGCCCTGCTCTCTCTCTCTCCAGATGGTGCAGAGTGGCACCAGAGGGCCAGTATTAGCAGCAGCAGGCAGCTGCAGTGTAAACTCAGAAGCAGACAGGTGATCTGGGCCCTGAGCAGCGCTGTAAAGGGACTTGGCTCTGACAGAGAAGGAGGTTTGTTGGGGGTGGGGAGGGGGGCATATGGGAGAGGAGAAGGAGAGATGACGAGAACTGAGGAAAGAGAGAAAGGAACATAAAAAGATGAGGATAGCGGGGGGAGGGAGGGACTGTGAGAAGACACATTAGCCCAGCTCGAAGGAAAAAAAAAAAACTAAGCGCAACACAGAAACTGTTGACAGATGAGTAGAAAAGAAAAAACTGAGGGGAAAGTAAGGGTGAACAAGGGGGAAAAAAGACAATGACAGAGCAGAGAGAGAGCGAGAGAGCAGTCAGAACATTATACTGCTATTCACAGGACCATCTCGGCTCCCCAAACAGCCATATAGTGGGGGGCGTACAGACGGAGCAGGGTGATGGGGTCAGCAGTTTAGCACCGTTTAACACTGGGGAGAAGAGCAATAACGGAGATCGAATGGAGACGAGATGGGGAGGAAAGGTTTAGCTAAAGATCGGCTTTGTTACTGATCAGGGGTGGAACAGGACATGCCTTGTGCGGGGCAAAAAGGCGTTCAGTGCTTTGAAATGTGTTCACTGAAACATACACGTGGTAAGAAACAAGAGGTTAAAATGAAACTATTATGAGGGGAAAAAACCCCAGACTGATATGGTTAAAAATGTATTGCTCAAACCTCATGGCATTGACTTCACTGACTGAAACGGCTCGTGTACACACAGAGCTGTGCCTGCTGACAGGTCCCATATCAAACCACCATCAACTGAGGAAATCAATAATTTCATGAAATTATCATTGTATAGTAATATCTTACATGTAAAAATCATGCTTGTGATAGAAAAATATGCTGCCAAACATCAGGTAAAAGAAGATTAACTGACAGGAGTTTTACCAAAGCAGCATACAGACTTAAAATTGATAATAATGAAAGCGCTCTGCTGAAGGCTCACACACAAGTAAAAATATACACTGTGGTGCATTTGTTAACAAAGTTCTCAAAAATTCCACCATCAAACGTTTTGAGTTTTTTCAACAGACGTCAAAATATTTCAAATGTCAAGGAAAAAATTGAAAACGGTGTATCAAGTAATTGTGGGTGTCCCATCTTTTTTTGTCCAAGTGTCACCCTGTGTGTCCGGAAAGTAAGTGCTAACACATGGGTGTGTGACTCAGAGTGAGCTCACCCATTTGCTTGGCTTGAAAAGAGCGAGAGAGAGAGAGAGAGAGACAGAGACAACAGACCTTTTTGACCTGAATAGCAGGGTAAACACAGGTGTTACTAATTACAATAGCAGGGTCCTTATTATTGTTCATGCTGACTCTGCTACACTTAAAAGGAACAGAGCCTTCATTAATGTCATTAGTAACACCTGTGTTTACCTGCTATTTCATGTCAGAATTGCTGCTGTGAAAAAGGGCTATATGACACATTCTAGGCTAAGACACTCTTTGGATGTGAATAAGAAAATGATGCTTACTGCCTTTTCTGACTGCCATTCCCTCTCTGTGGCCCATGTTTCCTTTGCCTCCACTGTACACTACCCTCTAAATCGAAACTGCCATCAAATAAACCCTGGTTGACCCACCTGATCTTGAGCTCGGATCGGGTCGTGAGGTTGGAGGAGAGCTGCTGGATGAGCGACAGCAGCACGGGCTGGCTGAGAGGGCAGGGGTGCTGCCCGAACACCTGCTGGGAGTCGATGGTCTCACACACGTAGAGGACCAGGTTCAGATCTGTCGCTGACAGGGCCTGGGTGACGGGGGGGAAAAGAGATGATTAGGAAGACATCAGTGCTGACCCAACATCAGCTGAGAGCCTGAAGCTTTTTACACACAACAGCCTGCTGCTACAGAGTAAGAGAGAAGCAGGGAAGATACATTATGTTTACATAATGTGTTTACATACACAAATTAACTGTTCATGCTCAGGTTAAGCTGCTTATGTGAACCTTTGATACCTTCAGTCTCCCCACGCCAGGAATAAACCTAGAAACAAAATATTCCTGTATGCCTGTGGTGTCCCGCCCACAGATGGAAAGGTCAGCCAACAAAAAAGTACAAAAAGGTTCAGCTGCCAGCTACAACCCCCCTCCCCCCTTTGAGCAATGGTAGGTTGTTTCTAAAACTGGGAAAATAAATGACGCCAGTAGCGAGTCCCGCTCGCCGCCTTGTTTTTGTTGACCAGAAAGCACAGTGATAATACTATGCTATGAGTAACATGAGTCACTGGGTTATGAACCAAACTCCCCGTGCATGCAAATACAGGCAATAACAAACAGTGAAGGACCTTGAAGGACAGGGGAAGGGGAAAAAGGGACAAAGAAACTAAAAGGAGAAAAGAAACAACAAAGAGAGAGGCACAAAGAGCAGGAAGAGGTAAGGAGAGATGCTTTAGTAGCCATTTAGCGCAGGTTCGGGTTTAGAGCACCTAGGGGAGAGAGGGAGCACAGGCGACATGATTTAAAGAGTCAGCCGAGCCTCTTTGACAGTGGCCACTGTAGGGGGACAGATGTAGCTCTGCTAATGCACAAGGTGCGGTCTATGAGAGTGAGAGAGTGTGTGTGTGGTATATTGGGTTGCGGTGCCTTATAGTCCTGGTGGGACTGGTGTGTAGGTGCACATGCATGTGTGTCAGTGCGTCCTGCCAAATCAGAGAGGCGTGTTAAAAGTGTGATACCTGCTGGAAAGCCTGGTTGAGCTGGCCCTGCTGTAGCAGCTGCAGTATGTTGGATTGCTGGGCCTGGTAGTCGAGGTGTGCTGTGGGGACGGGTGTGCCGGCTGCAGACCTCATGGCCTGCATGATGCTAGAGGTGACCACCGCCTGCTGCTCCTTCATTGCCAGGCTTACCTCGCCCTTCACAATGCGCTGCACGTGGCTCAGGATAGACTCCTGCAAGCTGAAAAACAGACAGGGAAGGCGAGGGAGAGGAGAGGCTGAAACATGAAGGCAGAAAGAGGGTATGTTTTAAAAGAAAAGCAGGTATTTTCAACCGCTATGCTGTGGTGCCTTAAAACGCCGGCCACGGTTGCCAGCTGAGTTGGTCAATAGAGAAAAAATAAATTCCAAAAAGATTTTTATGTAAAATGTGTCAGAGAATGTAATAGACTTTACTTAGAATTTCATTTAATGTTGAGTGCAAAAAGCCAGTGGTTTGTTCTATACTTGGGTGCACAGTGTGCCCTGGTCAAGATACAAACACCTGCATAGTGCCTTAACATACAACATGACATCTTCATTTATCTCACCACTGAAACTTTCAGGCCCTCGGCCACAGCCAGGTGTTGTCATTTCCTTTTCAAGATTGTAAACTTTATATAGAGACGAAGTTCGCCAACTACTTCCTCCCTGCTCCGCCCCCTACAAATCTATAAACCCCAGAGGCCGTGAAATTAATTGCAGAGGGAACAAGAGGCTTGATCGAATTTATGTTCTTACATTAGCCCGAGGATTAAGCTCTGCTTGTTTCTGCTCTCCAATCCATTACACACCTGCTCAATAAGCAGTGACTGAGGCCAGGACTGCTGGCATAGGCATCTACTGCTATGCATATCTGATATTCCAAACATCCGCTCAGATTGTCAATCAATGCTATCAGATCAATCACTGCAAGGAGTATCAGTCAACAGCAGGATTCATTTTAAACAAAACTTCACATAGTGACTGCTCAAAGCATTCAGTTTGTTGATGCATAAACATCAAACAGGTGTGTTTTTTTAATATCAGCAATCAAACAATAAGTCTATGTAAAGCAACATCAGTCACATTCAGTAAGAATGACTTTTTTTCCCCTCAAAATTAAGAGTTAAATGACAGACGATGGAGAAGGACGATCAACACGAGAAGTGACTTGATACATAAGGATGACTGAGTGGCGATGGATCAGATTCGACAGACTGCTCGTGGCTGCGCGTCACGGCAGGCCGATCCATGTGTAAAAGGAATCACGTTTTATCCAAACAGTAATTGCATGTTAGTTTGTGCTTGATGACTGAGATGTTCACTCACTTATCACCACTGGTCGTGCATGAAATGTTCTTCATTGAAGCAGCATAAGCTCTGCCTTCTGTCCTATATATTAAACTGGATCTAATCTATTATCATAGGCTGTGAAATTCAAAAACATCAGAAATGAGCTGTCAATGCCAGATGGACAACATGCTGACAGTAACATTCCGCTGACAGATGCAATTTGGCTCGTTTTATGACATATGTTTGACGTTATTTTATTAGGCGGTTGAAACAGTGATTGCCCGATTAGTTTTTGTCACTTGTTCTGTTCGGAAAAAAGGTCATCCAAATTAACTGAACAGGTTACAGTAAACCAAATTTTACCAGTCACTGTAACAGTGTGATCGATGTGGAGTTTCTGGGTTACGTACTTTCCAACCATCATCTGAATCTGGTGCTGGACCTCGGCGCGGACGCTGGCTGTGATGCTGTTGGCCAGCTGGTCGGTGGAGCTCTGGAAGCCGTCGATCATCTGCTGGAGCTGGCCAATCACGGGGTCCCGCGCCTCCTGCTCTCTCTGCTTCCTGTTCTTAGCGTGGGCCTCCAGCTGTTGGATATCTACAGGGGTGGAGGTCAACAGATGAATATATGCATTTTTGAAGTTATACACTTAATGCAGAAAGTTTATGGGACATCTTCCTGATATTCAGTTGAACTTACACCCCATTTTCTCAAAGCCAAAAAACCTGCGCCTGCTTCTCTTTGTCTATGTCTTCCTTGTGATTACTAGTAGATTTAATAAAGGGCAATCAAATAGGGATAATGGCTTTTACTTGCAGTGGTCTTCATAAAAAGAGAAAGTGCCCCTACTATTTTCTACATTCAGTGTATTTTCATAAACAAGTGCATATAATACAAATGCATTTTGCATATAAAAAACACGCACGACATCGCATCCATATAAATTCAACACTTGGAATTAGAATACAACAATTTAACACACAAATTTAAATTGATGCAAATGAAACCAAGAGGAAATTAGTACACACAAGACAGGATGAAACACACAAGTGAAGGGTTGTAGCTCTGCGGCAGCGATACATGCACACGCAACGTTATACTTAATATTCCCACACAAAACCCTAAACGCTGAGCTTCATCGTGGATTTAATTTAAATTGGAACAAGCTCACTTTTGTGCACGCACATGCACAGAGAGCTCTTGTAGTCTCCCAAGGTAGTGGAGGGGAAACGCACGTGTCTCCCCTCGGTGCACGTTTTGACATCCTTGGAAACATAAAAAACCCATCTAGCTCCGGCTTCCAGAGGTGGGCTTGAGCACAAAGTACATCTCCTTTGAATAAACAGACTGCTTATCAACACATCAGTGCCCTGGCTCAGTCTGAAAAGGCATCATAATAAAAGCTGTCCCTGAGCGTTTTGAAAGAGACGGTTATTTAATTAGACTTTCAGATAAACAGCCCTTGTACCCTGAACTCAGGTACAAGGGATACAAGGAACCGCCAAAACGAAGCAACCGCCACTCTAACATTTCTCAGTGTGGACACTGGTCACCATAAGTAACAAAATCGGATTCAAATTCACTTTTGCAAAAATTAAAAAATAAACTGTACACGTGCCTGGAACTCTAGTGGAAGGCGTGTGAAATATCATTCTTCTGTGATCAGGTCCATGATTTGTTTTGCTAATTTTGACTCTCAAGTGTTCAATTGGTTTGACATAGAGGCAGCCGTGGCGTACGGCTGACATTGTTTTCAAGCTCATTAAACCACTGAGAGACCATTGTGCCCTTTGGAGGGGAGAGAAGTGCTTCACCACGGGATCAACATCATGCAGAACAGCTTAGTGTTTATTGGTGTTTACCGCGCCCTTATAGAGATGCAGCGTTAGAACCCTGCCTTAAACATACTGTGTCAATCATTTATTCATGTGATTTCTGGCAGGTACATGTTGTTATGAAACACTAAATCCATGATACTACAGTGTCAACTGTAAGGTAATCCAAGACCAAGACAGTCTTACGACGAGTGCCTGTATCTTTGGATATTTATATTTATACACAGTTCTGACCAACTTCACTACTACTGTGAAATCCCAAACTACTGGGCCAAAGACCTCAAATTTGTCTGTATACACAAGAAACTGAAACTCAGATAATACAAAATACTTTGAGTTTAGAGGGCCACTTTTTACCTTTTTGGACAGTAAAAGTGGAGGAAAACAGGAGAGACTGAGAGACACAGTGGGGGACTAAGCACAAACCACAGACATCCCACATAACTGTTTCTACATCATTTTTGCTAACATAATAATTTGTCCTTTAACAAAAACATTATTTGTGCTAAGTCTTAATTGATTTAAGCGTTCATAAGGTGTCTATATTGGGAGTGAACCTTTGGTAAAAAGTGAAAAACTGAGTTTAACTGTAGCATGTCACATTTATTGCTCAGATTTTCTGCCTTCAGTTTTAAAATGTGAATAGGGTTCAGAGTGATTGACTTGGCCAGTTAAAAATACTTTTACATGTACCAAAACAACCAACATCACAACACTTGGGCAATTAGAAACACCTGGTAAGGATCCTCCCTTCTTACAATAATCTAATTAAGCATTGTAAATGCTTCATATTTTGAACTGAAATCCAAATTTCTTGAGCATCCACCAAAAATGAACTAAATATCTGAACTCTCTGATAGATGCCAAAACACGAGGAACACACTGTATATCTCGATGTCTCAGTTGTATTTGATGTGTTTGTGTTGTCCCAGCTGGCCTTACATTCTTGCGTGCCCTGTTTGAAGCTGTCGTTGATCTGCTGGAACATGGACTGACATCCCCTCTCGAAAACGGGCAGCACGATGCTCTGGAACGCATCCTTGTAGGCCGCCTGGATGGGCCCCTGCATCGCCTCAGCCGCCGCTCGCCCAATCGCATCCGTCGTGTTCTGGAAAAACAGGAAGGAGGGGGTGAGGCTATATGACATGTTTGTGATTTACTGCGGAGCTGTGACCGAGGAAACTTGAGGACAAAAACTTAATTGTTACAAATCAGGTTTAAATGAAGAGTAAGGGGGTTACGCTGAGGAGGACAGGAACAGAAAACAGGCAGAACAGAGAAGTGAGCCAGCCACCCACCTTAGACTTGACCACCTTGGTTACATTGTCCTTCAGGGTGACCTCCACGGCGGTCAGCTTGGCAGCGATTGTGTTGCTCAGCTGACCTGTCACCGGCTCCAGGCTCTTTGAGATGGCTGAAGGAGAGATAATAAAAAACACTCAGATCAGTGCAACTTCCCTTTAACTCGGGTATGAGCTCAGAGCGACAGAAAAAGGCTGGAAATAAATAAAAAGCAGGGAAATCTCCAACACTGACAAATGACAGTGTGGTCTTAAAAATATAAAGATCCTGGAGGTCAAAACTTGATGACCGCATCCCTGTATTAGACTGTCAAATTTTACTGTTTCATCTCAGCACATCTCAAATATCTAGAAGTGAGGATACAGAAAGAGCAGTATGGGAAGATGTGATGGATGGAGAGGGAGGAAGACTGTATGGATAGAATGTACATCTCAAGTTTTTGAAGACAATATACACATATTAATTTGATAACAACTGGTGTAATTAAAAAAAAGATATTGCTATGGGCTTAGTTGTTCGGTAAGTAAATATTCAAAGGTATTAATAACTTCATTGTATATTATTTAATCTCAGGCCTGGGGTAATCTGAAGTATGCAACTTATTGATGCACCACCTGTTATACTTAGTGCTGTTTGCATGTCTTTCTTTTCCTGACTGCAAAAGAAAATTCTCCACAAGATGATGATAAAGGGAAAGAGGACTACAAAAAATACAGATCGAGGCAATTTACATGATGATGATAAATTGGCCAAAACCAAAGGAAATGTAGTGTGAAGAAACAATTCTTCTGATGAAAACCAAACATCTGCATTGCCTCGACATGTCACACTTTTACCAACTTTAGATGTGGCAAGAGGACAAGGAAGGGAAAGGATGATGGATGTAAATGCAGTGCACCACAGACAGAGGAATGAGATGAAATCAAAAGATCAGTTCTCTTTTGCATTTGACTGTGAAGACTGGCTGTAGTGCTGAGGGAGACACGACCAGCTAATACAAAAACTACAACAAAACCTGTCTGCAAACACCAGTTCGAAATGGCTAGAAACAAGGAGGGGGTGGAGGTGCAGAGATGAAAATGACTTTGAAGCAGCCAAAAGAAAATGAGGAGGAGGACAAACAGATCTGCGAGCTTCAGACTCCTGAACAGGCACGATGCGGGTGGGAGGAGGAGAAGCCAGAGAGACGAAGACGAGTCAGAAGCCAAGGACAAGAGGGAAGAAAACACTGGCGTGCATCAATCTACAGACTGAACTGTCTCTTCCAGTTTTAAACCTGACACTCCACTAATGTTTCAGATAGTGAGTGGTAACTGTTAGGAGTCGTTCGTTTACAAAGGAAGGTGAGAGAAGCTGGTGGAAACACAGGCGAGATCTTAGAAGGGCTGAGCCAAGCACCGGCATCGTGTCAGTACAAACGGGGTGCGTGTGTCATTGTGGCTTCTGTACAGTCTGTCAGCCTGTGTGTGTGTGTGTGTGTGCGCCTCCTTACTTGGTGGGACGGTCTTCTTCATTTCGTCCCGCAGCACTTTGTCCATTCTGTTGGTGAGGGCAGAGCTGAGGGTGTGGCTGAGCTGCTGGCTGAGCTGCTCCTGCAGCTGCTGCTGGTGACTCCGGCTCTCTGCCAGCAGCCGCTCTAGTCTGCGCTCTGAGGTCATCCAAGGTCAAGGCTCACCACAATACACTGGAAAAAGATCACCTTTAAGGCAAGCGTGTGGGGTAATGGCAATTCAATACAGGTTTGTCCCAGCAGGCATATGTGTTCCCGACAGAAAACTATCCGGCGTGCAGCACCATTTTGTGTCCCCTGCTGAGTTAAACTGACTTTAATGGTCTTGACACAAAATGGCTGCAGGTGGGATCCGCGCCATCAGGTGAACTGATGCACATTTAAATATTCACATTAAAGTTGGGCTTATCTGGGGTGCTGTTAGTGTTGTGAGAGCTTGGGTCTCCAAAAATCCAAACTTTCCAGTGATGAGGAAAAAAAATCTACACAGATGCCAATTTAACTTTGTACACACAATGAATAAAACGACATTTTAACATTAGTTTGCCCAAGCAGGCATTAGGCTCCCTGAAGAGAGATGGCAGGGCTGCCTTGCCGCATTGGACTGACAAAATCTGGATCGTGCACTACAATGTGGTGTAGGGTTTTAACAGCAGCACATGTACATGGATGGATAAAACATTTACGTCACATACATGTGTTGATAATGAATGTTTCATAAGAGGGGGAGCTTCTGCAGTAAAGACTCCATAGCTAATGCACAGACACTGCAGTCATTGGTGA
Organism: Neoniphon sammara; assembly: GCA_900302535.1. Classification (NCBI taxonomy): domain Eukaryota; kingdom Metazoa; phylum Chordata; class Actinopteri; order Holocentriformes; family Holocentridae; genus Neoniphon; species Neoniphon sammara. The sequence goes on from OMKZ01028531.1 coordinate 11,560, forward strand.
TATTTCTATTGAGGTTCCAATTAAACTAAGTGTGCTTGTTATATTCCTAATTATTAATCCATCTTTCTGGTTACATACAGATTATGCCTTGTGCTGTCATATAAGCTCACAAACTCACAAAGCAATGGCAGAAACCACAATGCACTGTTAAACTACAATGCTTTTACATGACTAAGGTATATTCAATAAATGTTGGTTCAAGATCATATGAGAATAGTAAGAAATGGCTACTATTAGAGAAGCTAGCCCTTCCATAGCACAAGTTTTTTAACTCAGCTAATATGCTTCAAGCATTGCTGGCAGGGAAATACAATAAGGAGGGAAAAAAAACAGCTGACAAAGGTAGTGAGCATAAAAGAGAAAAGTTTCACTCTCTTACTTGGCTACTGTCTCTTCTCAAGGACACTTTTTGGCTTTATTTTAGTATTAGCAAACCTCCCTCGGGAACAGATAAGCTTTACTGTTGTGCGCTAATGTCATCCAGGCCTGACAGTGCAGCCTGTATGGTCAAAGACCGATTCATATTGTTAAAGCTTCCGTAGCAGATATTTGCTCTAATATAACCTGAAGCCCAGCTGCTTAAAAGGCCTGGGGTGCATGGTGGGTTGGAGTGTGACTCACATTTCATGTGTGACAGAAATGCCCAAATAAAACAAATTTGCTCCACAGACTCTAACATGTTCACTAAGTAAGAGCAGTGTGAAGGATACGTTCCTGTTCCTGGTGACTGGCCATGACGTGCTCGACCTGAGCCATGATGGAGCTCTGCATGGTCTCCATCTGTCCACGCAGCTCTGCTATCTCCCTCTGCTGGCCACGCAGAAGCATCAACAACTCCTCCTGAACCTCTGCATTCATCTGTGGGAGGATTGAGAGAAAAAGGTACCAAGGGAAAAGGAAGACACAACTGATGAAACATGGCAAATACTAGATGTACTAGCATACACACAGCATGAGCAGTTCCTCTTTGGGAGACCAAGAGAAACCAGAGGAGGACATAAACAAGGAGACTGATGAGCAGAGAAAGAAATCAACAAATATATGGACACTATCAACTAATTTACTTAAATAGGTATTTCTAAAAACAATCTTGTAAAATCAGAATTAAGATGTCCGTCTATGACTCAGGTACCATGAGGACAGTGGACAGGTTAATGAGCGGAGAAATAGATTAAGAGTGAAGCTAACAGAGAACAAATAAACGAAACCTGCTCTTTTCTGCACTGATGAAATATGAATCACTGATGGGTGGAAGCACAGAAAATCTATTTATTTAAATTTTAGAAAATTTTATCTACCCTTGAAACTGTAAAATTTAAGACTCAAATGGCGTCCTTGATGGAATATCAAGAGGACAAATCATTTACAAATAAAGCAGGCACTCCAAAAAAAACAAAAAAAACACTTGCAACCACTTACCTGACCAGAGTCTGTCTGTCTGGACTGAGATGATTCACTGTGGAGAAAGGAAAGAAAGTATAGACAAAGATTTTACCTTCCATATTCAAATCAACAAGTGCACTGACAGGAAAGCAACACTTCAACAGAATTTTGGAAAATATTAACATTGAAACTGTAAATTCAATCTTATATAAGGATTGATCTGCAACAAATGTGAGGTCATCTTTATTTTGAAGGGTATTTGAGACAGACCAAATTTCAAATGAGGCATCAGACTGGATCTGGATGAGGCGGGACATTGTGCAACACTGCTGTGAGATGTTAGGTACGGGTGCTGCTGCACAATTTATAAAGGGAAAAATCCAATTGCCTGATTTTTTGCTGTATACAAGGACAAACAATCACTCTGTGAGAGGGATATAGCAATAGATTCAGCTAACTGTTTGGTTCAATACTTATTGAACCAAACAGGTTTACGATGAGTATGACGACCAAAAGAAAAACTGACTGGTCTCGGTGTTTAAACAAAGCAAAAAGGAAAGACCGAAAGGAAAGACTGAATTTATAGATATCAGCCTACAGCCAAAATCTTGAACATTTTTTCAACTCAACAACGCATATAGTCCATAGCAAGATCTATATCACAATCTTTTGTTATATTCCTAAGAGAGAGAGAGATCAACACACCCGTCCTCTTTCTTGCCCTTCCTCTTCAGTTTGGGCGAGCCTCGCGGCGAGGTCTTCCAGTCCTGAACAGGGAGTCTGTGAGAGGAGCGGGTGCCACAGTTCCCTGAGGATGACGCCAGGCTGGCCACCTCATCGTCATGGTCACTGGGTCAAACACACAAACAACACACACAGTGAGGTGAGGCTGCAGGAGCCGATGTGACATAGTACGTATATAGAAATTAGTGTTTTTTGGCATGTACTCTTCATGCTTTTTGTCCAACGTGATGTTTATGTTATCAGTAAGTAAGGTTTATTTGTACTGTGTGTGTGTTACCTCTGCTCTGCGCCTGGGTCCTGACTGTCATTCTGTGAGAGGTGATACAGGCGTCTGTGGTAGGGCGAGCTCATGTGTCTGTCCTTCAGCTCCTCTCTGGAACTACAACATAACAGACATGTATCACAGTTATCATAACAGCACTGACACTGTTTGTTCATGTTAAGGTGTGAGAATATGGATGTGCTCTCCATACTGTATGTGCAGTGTTTTGATACATATACAAAATTAGCCAGTCAGTGTTTAATTGTCACACATTGTCTTCCATTTTCTACTTTTTGGTGTTCTGCAAATGGTATTTTGGAATTTTGGAGTGAAATTCCTCATGTGATTCATATAATGTGCACATTTGTATTTGTGTGCGTGTGCATATCCCTACCAGTCGCTGAGTCCGTTGTCCCTCAGACTGTTCCTGGTTTCCCTGGTGATGTCCGGCGCCGCCGGCCACGGTGTGTGGCTGACACTCCCATCTGAGGCCCCTCCCCCCGCCGCAGTGTTCTCCTGCGACAGGGCGGTCTCTAGGAGAGAAGGGGTGTGGCTGAGTCTTGGCTCCGCCTCCACTGCTCCTCCCACAGGCCCATCCACGCCTCCCAGCTCCAGGGGCAACAAGCTGCCAAACAAATTGCTTGGTTGACTTCACACATCAGACTTTGTAGCACATTACACTGCATCATGGTAGCAGGATAATAACATCGAGTACATTATTATGATCTGTACTGTACTTAGGTTTCTTGTACTATTAATGTTTTTTCATACTTATAAAGCCTCCTGAGTTAATATGACAAAATCTGTCATGTCTGTAATTATGTCATCACCATCTTGGCCAACAGCAGGAGGCAACAATAAATTCTAAAAGGCCAATAATAACAAGATGCATCATCCCTGCGAGGTTTGTCAAAATCTGACTAATGATGCATCAATCAAGGTCTTTCAAAGTTAGATGTTGCTGTTTACTTAAAGCGCCCCCATTAGGATATCAGTGTAATTTTTTACATGCCAGAACATCATCCATCCAAGCTTCATCCCAATTAGACCAACTGTGTCTGAGAAAGCTGGATTATAGTGAAGATGCATCATTTCAGTCAAGTTTTGTCAAAATCAGATATAGCATCTAACAAACTGTTGCATGTGAGAAAAATGTTGTTTTAGGACTAAGACAAAACACTCCAAAAAGGACCCTGTGTTGCTCTTCCCTTCTTGTACCTGCTGCTGTTGGGCGT
>OMKZ01028539.1:0-14134 GCA_900302535.1 Neoniphon sammara
GAAGCGGAAGCACTCGAGCCGCACCCCGCTGCCGCTGATCCCTAAGGTGCTGGTGTCAGCGCTCGTGGTCCCAGGAGAGGAGGCTCCGGGGAGGGTGGAGACCCAGGCGCTGTTGCTTATTTGGGGCTGGAGCTGAGCTGAGAGTGGGACCGAGGACGGAGAGGGGGTCAAGGGCATGCTGGGAGGCTTGGCACGGAAGGTGATCTCCAGAAGACTGTCCTGGGACCCCACTGAGCATGGCAAATATATTCAGAGAGAGAAGAAAAGAGAGATGTTTAGGAAGAAACAAAGACACAAAGAACAGAGAAGATTACCTGTTAGATGACAGCACATATAAATTCAGGGATATAAAGCACAGAAAAGAAAGGAGTGAGCACAAAAGATGAGATTAAAGGGAGCAGGATGACATCTCTGCTGACCTGCTGTAATGTCAGGCTTTGATAATTCATGACCACATGGCAGCACATTGCTAGTGGCTACATGCAGGGAGGGGAGACAGGGAAGCAGGGCTGAATCCTCTGAGAGGTCTAGCATGAGATAATTAATGGCGTACCAGAATAAGATAAGAAAAGGAACGACAAAGAGAGGGGAGGAGAAAGATAAGGCAAGAAAGTGATAAAGAGAAAAAGAGGTAAAAGGAGGAAGGGGTGATTATAGAAGGGTAAACTCAGAGGGGGAAAATGTGTTAAAAATGACTGCAGGATGAATAGAGGAAGATTCAAGGCAGGATGAGGAAAACAAAACAAAATCAAAGGGGAAGATACAAAGAAACTGACACCCACTAGAGGTTAACTGCCCTGTGGCTTTGAGCTCCAGTTCCTGGATCTGTTTGACCAGCAGTGAAATGTGTTGCAGCAGGTCTGTGTTTTGCTGCAGCAGCCTCTGCACTCTGGCCTGGGCCTCGGTCCGTGCACACACCTCTACTGACAGCTGATCCTGGAGCACGTGCACCTGGGCGGGGCAACACACACAGACACATGCACAAATACAGTATTACCACACAGGCATTTGCACATGCACACTCAAATATAGATAAAAACAGATATGAGCAAATATAGGAAAAAATGTAGGTGTGCCAAAAATATCTAGACTGTGTGAAATGCATGAGTTGAGAGACGATGCACAGCTTGAGTTTCATTAAAAAACACACCTCACACAGAAAAAAGATGCACAGGGTAGACATAGCTGCACAAATCAAGCCAATCATCAAACATTCAGTGATTTCACAATGCAATACTATTCGTCTAGATTTCAATAACAGTGAAGCCCACTGTGCAGCCCAAAAACTGCTAATTAAGGACACTTTGAATTTAGAGCCCAATAGCTCAAAGGAATCACTCTTTAATCCAACAATTACTTAGAGGAAAGGCTTTGATTTCTGCAGAAGGCACTAGAGCAGAAGTGGCAAAAGGAGAAGCCAATGCATCCACCGGGTGAAAAACTTCTGTCAATGAAACTGGCCCCGTGGAGCCAAAAATATACTTTCACCAAAGCTGTGATTCATCTTCAAGGGTCTTGAATTGGTGCCCAGACATATTTGATATGATATAAAAAATTAGAGATATGCGTCAGGTGTGGATTTAATAAGATACGTTTTCCACAATCTCTACCATATCCTATTTAACACGCCACTGATTGAAAATGGAAATAGTGCATTTCTCATTAGCGTCCAAGTTAGATGAAAATTGTGCCTCCTGGGTTTTTTCCTACTTCGTCTCTGATTTCGTTTTATTAATTTCTTCTCTGTTTCTGAATTTTTTGTGCAAAGTAAGATAGGGTTATCTCTGTATTTTAATTAGAGTAATTGAACGTATTCTGTAATGCTGCAGGGGAAAAGCTACAGTTTTGCCTGAGGCTGCCAAGTACTAGTAAATCAGTGTTATTTACATTTTGTCCATTTTCAGTTTGTTATGGTGTAAGTACAGCATGTCTGTAATCGATTTTAGGTCTATTTTGTGTTTTATGTATGTATGTTTGCAATTTAAGTTTTCATACTTTTCTGAACAATAAATCACTGCACTGAAATAAACAGCACCATTCAGATCTATACTGTAAACACTGGAATGTACCATTACACCAGGAAATCTGGGGTTTCATCAGGAAACCCCAAACAGCAATAAAACGTTTATCTTCCATTATAAATGTCACAGAGGTACAGGATCTCCAAAAAAACTCCAAACAATCCTGAAAAAAAGTCTGTTCCATACCTGTGCTGAAGCTGCCTGAGCCTGCTGTTCCTGCTGCTGCAGTTGTCTCTGGAGGAGCTGGACCTGATGCTCTGCAGAGCAGGGGGAGTCCGCCACCAGCCGATCCAACACAGGGGCACCGAGGAGGGGGGAGCCCAGCAAGAGGGATGGGTCGCTGGATGCCTAGGGCGGAAGTGACAGAAAATCAGTATGGACTACTATTACTACTACAAATGTAATATTCTGTGATATTTTCATATACATACATTTTTGCTTTTCTACTCTATATTGCTAATTTATATGACATGTAGTGATTCAACCAATAGCTTTTATATTTGCTGCTCTAAACACACATCCACATATCATGTCGGTCTTTCCCAGGAAAAATCCTCTGGTGCACAGTAAGTGATGTGTTTCACTTTTCCAGCAGCAGCAGCAACACTGCTTTGTCTAAAACAAGCAGGAGATGAACTGGGAAGCCAGCATGAGCAGCAAAAGCCACCATGGCTGAACAGCCAAAGAAAAGAGCGCCACCTACAGAAACTCAAACTACATCAACAGAAAATCCAAAGAAAAAGATGAGAACTGGCCACAGGTAAGTGCAGTGCAGAAAATACCACAGCAATGAAAGCTGAGGACCAGAGATGTTTTCAAAATCACAAAAACAAGAATAAAATTCATGGATTAGCACTTTAATCAAATTATTCTGTTCAACCCTGCTGGTCCTGTTGGTGGGTTCGTCATTACAAATGCATGCTGCATGGCTCAGCTTTGTTCAAACCCACAGCACTTCATTTTAAATTCTAATGCAGATCTCAGGGTTTCCAAAGATACCAAATATGTCTTGTTGAATTACAGGGAAATGTGTATAAAATGATGCACAGGCCCTCTGGCTATTTTCTATTTGATGTGATGTTGCAGCCATGAAACCATGGCATCTTGGGTTTGACTATTTCACTTGGCATGAGTGTGATGCAGCTTCAGTGAAGTGTTGCAACCAGCAGACACAGAATATGCGTGTGACATTGTCATACAAAAAGGAAAAGAAAAGAAAGAAAGAAAGAAAAAGTTTTTACACAGCCATGGGTTGAGGCTGGAACACCAACAAATCAAAACAGTGGAGCAACAGAGGAAAGAAAAAACCATGACATGAAAGGAAGTCTGCCATTAATATGTGATGGTCGATCAGTTCCAGGAGTTATTTTGTAATGTGACGTGTTGCAGTTTACTTTTTTCTTTGGTGTACCCACTTTCCTTCAACCTGCCTCGTCTGCACCTCATGATTTCCCACTATGACTTGTGAGAGTGAAGAGTGAGCAATGCCAGGGTGTGCTGTCTCCCGTTATTTAAATTGCAAAAAAGCCACTGAAAGGTGCCATATTCCACAAAGATGCAAGCTGTGACTGCAATGCATTATGGTCTATTGAGCAATTGATATCTTTTCCTCTTCGTCGATGGATTTCTCCTTGTATGATTATTTAACATTGGTGCAAAATGATGAATCCAGAAAGAAGCTCTTGCTCTTTAACTGTGAGGGACTAACATTAAAATCCAATGTTACACTTTTGGCATTTTAGATAGCGGACATCATTTATGTTTGATAATTAATTCATGGGAATAAGAAAAAATACACCACCATGCAATAAAAAGGTATATCGCCAATATCTGTTTTTGAATAGTGGTTATGTTTTATAGTCTAGCTTAATCTTAAAGGAGCGCTAAACAATTTAAAGCAAAGTTTCTTCTGCTCGTATCACCACGTGTGCGTCTGAGTCTCAACGCTGCCCTCACCAGTTCTGTAGGGCCAATTGCGCTCATGTCTTTGATGGTGAAATCGTTGTTTGTCATCTTTGCACCCAATCAGAGGTACTCATAATAACTGACATTTTTATGCTTCACTGCTCCAAAACAGTAAATGATATTTTTATTGCCAGTGTGAAGCTATTTTCTTCTACTCTACCGCTGCTATTTTACTACTACTGCTCTCATTCTACACCTGCAAAACAATCTTTATCTCACGTGTAATGTGCATTATTTAAAACCTATTTCATGAAATATCTGTCTTTTTTTATATGACAACTATTTTTATGACCTAGAAATCACTTAGTCATCCTTTAGTATCTGAGCGATACATGTTTTACATTGTCCTCAGGTGGTTTAAAAGAGGAGGGCACTTTGATGATTTATGATCCATAAATAAAGCTCAGCATGAGCAGGATGTCAGTCATACGGTTCAGTGTAAATGTGCATGTAAAGCATGGCATACAAATCCCCATTACGTTGTGAAAAACAGGGCAGCGTCTATCTAATTTCGAAAACAGGACGCGGCCATAGGATGAGACAGGATGAAAGGTGGTTTTGGAGGCTCAGTGGATCAATAGGGTCTATAAATAGGTCTATAGATTGAACCAGACAGGCTGCTATCAGATGGTCCGGCCTTACAGGAATTGTGGCTGACGCAATTATGTTGGAGTGCTGCGGATATAGAGAAGCCCCACCAGAGAGTGAAGGGGGGCTTAACTGTCATGTCTGAGATGGAAGATCAATCGGGTTGACTCTGTTGTCAGTTGCACTGTTTGCAGACAGTGAACAGCAGTGCCTCTACCTGACCTTCAAATTAAAAATACGAAAAGGAGAAAGTGTACAGATGGGATTTCATAAAAAAGTAGATCCCTATATACAGAAACAATGGCCTATTAAATCTGTAAATATATATAAATAAGATAATGAGCTCATTTTCTTGTTCTGAGGCAACCATCTAATGAGATCTAATATCCACTAACTCATAGCAATCATCTCTGCCAACACAACACCAGAGCTGCTCTTCTCGTAATAAAGCTGACACTGCCAGGGAGACTCGGTGGGAAAATGAGCGGACAAATATCAGAAAGCACATAGCTGCTTGTTTGACAACACAGGATTAGCAGAGCAGCGCGGGAGAGAACCTCGCCGTGTGTTTTCATCAATTAACCATACGATCGCATGAATAACTGAGCAGCCCCATTGAATCTTTCTTCGCAAACACTCCCCCCAAAAAAGGCAGAGCCCTCAGTGGCAAGAATTGATCTTCATACGGCTTCTTATCGGGCCACACTTTCATCATGCACCTCTGTGGGCTCAAAACCTCCTAGAATGGTTTGTTTATATCAAATTTCTTCTGAATATTTAGAGCATGCTTCCTCTAAAATCTTTAAAAGAAGTCTCATGGGCGCTGGAGCTGCTTCTCAGATGTTGCTGCTGTAGGAATGAATGTATGTAAATGTGAGAAACATGTTATTCATCTAATAAATTATTCATGTGATGTCTGTAAAATATATGTTTAACTATCATGCATGTTGAGTGAACCTGCATGAATGAACCAGTTTAAGTTGCAGGATCCATAAAGAGCTCAAGCGTGTTGCATTTTTTGAGTGACTGCATTAACAGAGTTGCTTGTATGTTTTAACATGTTTTAAGTAGTGACTCTGTGCGTAACAAGTCTCATGCAGCATCCACAGCCGTGACATCACAATCTCGGGGTTAGACACAGGAAGAAGCTTATGAGAATGGTAAAAATGTCAGATAAAACTGCTGGGAAAGACAGCTGTGACGGGTGAGTATGAGCAGGACCAGGAAGCAGGTTCAGATCATAGATGGTAATCCCTCACAATCCTCTGTCCCATGTTCCATACTTTCTATTATATGACTGAACTTTTTTTTCACTAACTGAATTGTATCTTTTTTTTTTTCTTTGTTACACTTCTGACATACAGACATTTGCACAAGAATTTCTGATTTTGGATATGTTACTTCTAAATTACCTACATGTTCTGCTTCATGTTGTCCCTGTCACTCAGAGGTGTTAGGCTATTCTATTCTATTCTATTCTATTCTATTCTGTCCTGTGCTATTCTATTCTATTATGCCCTGTCCTGTGCTACTTTATTCTATTCTATTCTATTGCTACAGCTATCCAAGTTCCACTGCACAGTGTTACTGATGCAGAGGGCTTGCTTCACCTCCCCAGGGTTTATAACATCTCCTATCTTTCTATCAGCGTGAAGTGAGAGGGAGCAGAGCGGGGCTTTGCAGGAGTGACACTGCAGTGAACCGGCATGCATCACGGTCCGCATACATTACCTTCCCGTCTATACCGTGGGCTTCGTCCCTTTTGCCCCTCTCCAGGTCTGACGAGGAGACGCACTCGATGCTCTCCTCTGTGGTGGCTTCAAGGTCGGTCTCCTCCGACAGCGCAAACCTCTTCTTGGCTGTGGCGAGGGCAGATATACAGGGGAGATTTTCATGCTTTCCCGTCACCTTAAGGATTATGGTGGCAACATTTCTGCAGGCAGACGCAGCAGCTGGCACCGAGCTGGCAGAGGCCCGCGCGGGGTCTTTGATCAAGGGCTTGCGCGACACGCCGAAACGGTTATGCCGCAGCAGCGTGGCAAGCTGCTAAAAACAATCATGACATGTTTTCTTAAGAGATGTGCGATTGTGTCACCATGTTTTTTTTATTTTTTATTTTTTTTAGCAGGTGTGCACGGCGCGAGGGAGGAAAGGCCGGGGGGAGTTTGTGTGTTGGTGTGTGAGGGGGGAAAAAGGGAGGCCGAGTTTGTGCGTGTGTGTGTGAGTGACACGAGGAGAATAAGAGGGAGCAGTGGAGGGGAGAGGAGAGGGGGCGGAGATGCATGTGTGTGTGTGTGTAAGCATGAGTCACCTGGTACTGCCTCCGACTCCTCTGCGTTCTCCTCCCCATCCTCCTGGTCGTCCGATCTCTGCTGCAGGGTCAGCTGGTGACACACATCGAACGCCTGACCCACTGTCCGCACTATCCTCATCGCCTGAGACTGGGCGAGAGAAAGGAGGAGAGAGGAGTGTGTGTGTGTGTGTGTGTGTGTGTGTGTATGTGTGTGTGTTGGGGTTGAGAGAGGGAAGGGAGGCGGAGGAGTGTAACAGCAGGAGCACAGTGAGGGGGGATTCAAAAATGAAGGGAACCGGCAGGGGAGGTGGAGAGGTGTCAGAGGACTCGAACGGAGCGAAGTAGATGAAAAGAGGGTGTGTGTGTGTGTGTGTGTGTGTGTAGATAACATTATCAGAGAAAGATGACAGAAAAACAGGAGAGTAATGGTTCATGTAGGGAGAGAGTGAGAGGAAAACAACAGTGGGAGACAGACAGAGGGATAGAGGGAGTAAACAAAAGGGCAGGTAGAGACCACATTATAGATAATTCATAGATTGTAAATATGATGGCACAGTATCTGAGCTGCTCGGCCCTCTGCTCTACATAGAGTGGATGCTGCTGTCAGGGTGATGGATTAGGCCATTTCAGAGACAGGCAACTTTGATGGTAGCAGGAGTGAAAAAACAATTCTGTTGTTATTACAGGGGGGGGGTGCAGCTCCATCTGTGTGTGTGTGTGTGTGTGTGTGTGAGTGTGTTTGTGTCTTTGAGCAGTGCCGGTCATCCATCATAGACAGTGTAATTTGGTTGTAATAGCTCAAATTTTTTTTTTGCCGGTTCTTAAGGTAAGGGAATCATTTCAACAGAAAATAATCTCATTTTATCGCAGGATGTCTGTCACACACTCACCTTTTGACCTCTGATGACACACAGAGGACCGGTCGATAGGAACCGCCGGACTTTTACATCTTTTTCAGAAATTTGAACCAGTTTTGGGGTTTTGGGTATTTTATGCTGTAAGTAAGCGCGCTAGATTAACAAATAAATCTTAAATTAGGAGCCTGAATTAATCTTAATTAATTAATCTTAATGCCGAGTTAAGTTCATTTATCCGTTTTGAGGGTAAACAATAAAAAATGTGACTAATATGCATTAAATTTTGAGTACTGATGTTTGATTTGCTATTAGCTCTGTCAAAAAAAAAATCCCCAAAAATCAGGAATGTCATTTTTATTAATTTCAAGGACATAAATTGATTTTAAGCATTCATCTGCTTTCAGGAATTATATATTATATACGACTGCATTATATATGATGTTTGTTATTTTCCTACAGGTCACAAAAAGCCCAGAGGGACAGTATGGTTACCAACAGGTGAAAATAGGCATAAATAATGTATATGGGTTAACAGCGGGAGCTTCAGTAACCTGTGTGTGTGTGTGTCCAACAGAGATGCAAATGAAAGAAATGTCTAATATCAATATATTTATCCAAAAAATGCATTAATATTGTTTGTTTCTGCCTATTTGATCTCTGTTGTGTGTTTTTTTTGGTATTTCTGTTGTACTTAAGGTGAGGTGAGGTCTTACATTGATTATCTTCCCAGTGTTTTTATTATGTTTGCTGTATATAAAGGACTTTGTATCTCTGTTAGCAAAACTGCTATACAAATGAAATCCATTATTATTACATAAATGAAATAGTCATTGATGTTGGAGTTAAAATTTGAGAAAACAGAAGGCTCCAGCACACTGTCTTACTTGCAAGCATTTTTTTTTATCAGCAAACATTCTCCGATGCACCTGTCCTTTTGTAGGACTATATACACTCTTTTCATTAGTGAGTTAAAATCTGAGTGTTGGTGCCTCATAAACTGAACAAAGGGGCACAAAGGATTGATTTAGCCTGCGAGGCAGCAGGGCTTACTCATCCCTCATAGATTTCAAGGCTTCATTTTCCAAAGACCTCTAAGCACCCAGTTAGTAGCGGCGGCATAAATCCACTGGAATTAATCATTATTCACAAGGTTCTTGGCTTCACAGTGAACGTGAATTGTTCTGTTTTCTAAACAGAAGAGGGGCAGAAGGCTTTTAAAGTATCCTGACTGTCTGACTGTGAAGCCGTGGAGGACAGTCCTGCCACGAGGCAGCCAGTCAGCCAGCCAAGCCTAAAACACAGTTCTGTGTTGCAAAAGTTCAGTGTGGGGTTGCAAAAATAACACAAGTCATGTAATATATTACTTAGCTCCATCGACATGATGTTACGACTTCCATGTTAAAGGAACAGTTCACCCAAAATACAAAAAAAGATATTTTCCCAATTACCTCAAGTGTAATCTATCCATGCAAAATGTTTCTATGTGATTTAATGAGGCTTGGCAAAATTGGCACCCCAGTTCAGTGGAGCGGGATGGGTATTGGTTTGTGGCGCTCAAACTGTCGAAAATTTATATATGAAAAAACTCAACAGCAATAGCTCTTTTAAACAACAGTGACATGGATACTTGATAAAATCCAATGTCCTTGCAGGGGAACTGTTACGCTGGGAACTATTTTTACTGAAGAACACTGCAAAACCATCTGTATCTGTCCCCAAGGAGTATAAGTACCACTCTTGAATACCCATTCAGCTGCAATGTATTATGATGCTGGGAGACAGGAAAAATCACAGCAGACTGGAAACCTCTCCAAATCACAAAAAACAATCTGGAGCAATCGATTCCACTAGGGGTAAGTAGGAAAATATCTCTTCTGTATTTTGGGACGAATTATTCCTTTAATAGAGACTTATGTTTCCCGAGAAAGGCCATACGAAGAGGCCTGTAGATGCAACCAGTTGACATCTCAGCCTTGCAGGGCCACAGCGCCGCCGTGATGAAAATAAATCAAATATTCTGTATCAGCGGGACCATCTCCTCCTACTCAGCCACATGCTTGGTCTGGAATCCCAAGATAAGGCTCTCCAGCCTCGGGGAAGCAGCGAGGCTGGAGGCCGTGTCACCGGCCGCACGGTGGGTGTTGGCAGTGGTGAAAATGTCATTAAGTGCAGACTTAAAAAACCCCATCTTCTTTTCTCTTCCCACTAGAATGATTAGTATTCAGCTTCTCTAAGTCACTGTCTGTCTGGTATCCATGGTGAAGGGATGGGAGTCTACCTCGCTGGTGCTCTGTCTTTGTTACAGTAGAAAATTGGCTCTGCTTGATATGCAGATATGGGAGAGAGGGACATGCCTTTCATATCCACCGGCATTTCACCATAAAGCCCATTGGCAACCACTGTCTCTCAAATTAATTGGACATGTGTGCCATCCAGTATCACAATACATCACTGTAAGAATGGGTGTAACATAATGCCACTGAATGTATAACATGGAGTATAGATGAAATGCAATGAGTGCTATGGTTAATATATGTTGTTTACAAGGGGTTTCTGCCTACCTTCCTCTTAGACTTGAACACATTGCAGCGGAAAATGTTGCTCTGTCCTTCTCTTGCTATGTAACTGAAGATCTTCAAGTCTTGGGCATCATGCGAGACATAGAATATCCTGAGGAGACAAAACAGATCAGATCAGGTAAATGGGCTTTTGCAAGCTACTTCGCTTCTTGCTTTAACATTATCTATGAGACGTTCTGAGTTAAAGCAAAATTAACTTTGGTAGTGTTCGGTTGTGCATAAGTGTTGGGAAGTGTTGGGTCCACATGGTGGAAAAATATCCTCATTAGCTGCTCCAAGCCCCCCTGGGCTGCAAATCCAGAATGCTGTATTTGTATCTCTCCATTCATTTCCTTAGCCCAGCAAAACAAGTCCCAAAATAACATTTTTTAGTATATAAACGAATGCGAACAAAGCGGATTACGCCAATATAAAAAGCTACAAGTCATGGTGCCCATTTTTTGGAGGAAATTAAATGTTTCTTTTCTTGTTATTTCCTATTTAAATTGTAAAGTAGTTCTGCTAGTTCTTGCTGTTTTTTAATATGTGCACAATTTGCTTTGTTTGTGTTTGTTTAGGTGCCAAAAGTGATATTTTGGGACACATACAGAAGAGCACAGAGCAACTAATGAGGATATTTCACCACCATGTGGACTCACATCAACTCCAGGTAACTATACCAGCCAACACTCTACCAAAGTTCAATTTTGCTTTAACTCAAATCGTGTCATAGGTAATAGGTGCACTATGCACCTACTGCCATAGGTTGATTTAAGTGAGGACTGTTTAGACTCAAATAAGAAGGCTTCATAATTAAATATGAAACCAAGGGAATAAGAATAAAGGCCTCTCTCAAATAAAAGCCTGCCTCCAATAAAGGCCTGGTGTCCTCTGCAGTTGAGGCAATAAAGGCCCCGGCCACTGTTTGAGGAAGTATGGTAAGCACATTTAGTCTACATGGGTCTCACCGCTGTCAGGCTTATTCCACAGTTTTTAAGTCAAAAAGGTCATGACTTCAACTGACCCTAAATTTTGCACAATGCACCTTTAACGTGGTAGAGGCCTGACCTGTAGATGGGATCCTGTGTCACCAAGACTGCGCTCTCGTCCCATGACCACTCTTTTCTCTGTAAAATCGAGAAAAAGCGAGGGTTGAAAATGTCCAAAGATGTTGAAACTGCAAAATATAAATGAGTTTGAACCAACACGGTATAACAAACTTTTTACCTTTTTCTTTTTCCGCAAAATCACTCTGACAAAATCAGTAGATACAATGATGTTGACTTTCTTCTTCTTCACATTCTTCAATTTGAATTCATACTGTGGACAGAGAGGTTCAAGTTAATATTCAGGTTTTTGGAAAGAAGCGATCCAAAAGTTACTTCAAACCCACTCGATCATTATGACACATGGTGTGACTACGATTAAATGTCACATCAGCACCACTGAGACGGTGCTCTTTAGGAGAGCACAGACGGTGTATTGGAAAAGAGAGAGGGCCGGGCGTTTTGACAGTGAGATATTTTTGACTATCTCCTCCTCACGGGAAATCAAAGATTGAGTAAACACGGAGTCGTCTAAAGGCAGAGTCTAACTGTCAGTTTCTGTTTCTCGGAGCTGTTTAAGTTTTCAAAGGCAGGGTTCCCAGAGGGAGGCAGGCATGTGTGGGACATTTTCATCCCTCTCCATGATTAATGCTAGAAACTGCACCCTCTGCCTCCAAAGCGGGCTGAGACACCGAATACCAGAGATCTAAGAACAGCCAGAATTTGTGTGAGATAAACACGCCTTGCTTTGAACGCACCGAATCCAACATCTGATAATTAATTGATCAGATGAAGTTCTGTGAAATCAGGACTGCTCTCTCTTTCCCCAGAAAACAACTTGTCACCTATATTGCAGGAGAGGCTTGGATATTTTCCCTGTCTTCTTTCTCTGTTTGTGCAAAAATAACTTCATCCTGTCTTTTTTTTCCCCCCTCTCCAGCAGGATTGAGTCTGTCTTTTCATGCTCATATTGACATCACAGTCAGGCAATCTCACAGGAACAACAGCTGTAATTCTCACCAACAAAGGAACATGGCACTTGTATATGTTCACTTTATCCCCAATCAATCCAGAGCACTTCATCCCTAAGCCTGTGATCTACAGTACATGACAATGTGGCTCACTGGGGGCTACAAGGAACACAGCTACTTAAAATTCCTTGTCCTACGCGCTCATCCAGTTCATCTATCTTGCTGTTGCGTGGGAGTTTTCTTCACATTACTCCCAAGTCTGGTGTGTGGCCCCTAAAGTGTAGGACACATCTGCATGAGTTTTTTTTTGTGCATGTAAATTCACACCAGCTAGTTTTTGTTTTTCGTGCATATGTGTGCGTGCAACCATGTGCGTGGGTGTCATCCCGGTGAACGCCACCTCCGCGCGGCCCCATTGCAAACTGGGACGGCGGGGCCATCCATCTCCGTCCGGAACTGGGGGAGGGGTGATGAAGCGGAACACGGAGGGCGTGCACCGTGCCACCGTTTTCAAGAGTGTCAGCATACAACATCCAGGCTAATTCAGAAAAAAACACTGCCTCCAAGCAAAGTAATAATCTACCAGGATGTACTGACACACACCCTGCCTCTGGCCTCAACTCTGTTCACCTGTTAAGTCCTTTAAATTGTTCAAGAAGAAATGTGTGTGTGTGTGTGTGTGTGTGTGTGTGTGTGGTTGTGAACAATCAGAAGACAAAGGAAGATTTCTCACCAGATGCAAACACTTCTTATTACTGCGCCATTAACAAATGATTCAAAGCTTTTATGTAATTGCTTTTAATCTCATCCACTTACAATATTGGGTTGTTATGTTTCTTTTCACTAGATATCGTTCATATTTTCTTTATAATGTATTTTCTCCTCCTTGTGCTTTTTATTTCCATCTCTTTGCTTTGCAAACTATGCTTTCACATAACAGCTATATCAATAAAGTTAATCTATATACTTACTTAATTATTTATTTAATGGTTTTCTTATTCCTTTCTTTAATTTCTTTAAAAGCATAAATGGAGACATGCTGCATTCATGCACTGGATTCAAGCTCTCAAGTCTTGATATTTTGTCCAATGATGTCTCTTGCATAGCCTTGAATCTGGTCTGTGGTTATGTTGTGTTCAGTGTATTTTTCCATTTGAGCTGACGCTGTCTGCTGCATGCAAAAATATTCTGAAAATGTTTCATGACCCTGAGACCCAGGCAAAGTCTTAATAATGCACCGTGAGACAAACTGAGCTGGATCAAAAATCAACCATTTTTCCTCAATTCTCCATGAGTTGTTTTGTTAGAATCTTCCAGGATAAACCAAGAAGGGAATTCAAAGAGACAGCATCACTAAACGCCGGCCAATGGCAAATGGCCATTATACCCGTGCTGTACAGGAGGGATCAAGATGAAGTCACTTAGGGTGTCATCGAGGATCTGGCTGACCTCTGAGTGACACGCTGGTGCTTGGCTAGATTGGACGTAACAGCTGACAAGGCTGCTAAATCCTCTCTTCCCAGTGGTTCTCTGTAACATTGCTGCGCTATCTAATGACAACAAAGCATCACAGCATTTCCACAGTGAAAGATGGTGGTATTGACTTTCATACAGCTTCATGATGCATCTCTCTTCAAACATAAAAACAGAGATTTACTATAAATCCTATAGTATTCAAGTGACTTTGACCTGCTGCTAAATCTGCTTATAATTGTATGGTCATCATCACACGGGCCACTGAGCTGTGTGTAAAGAGGATGTTGGCGTGAGTGAGCACAGTGCACAAGAAAACAAGCGAGACATGAAATAAACACGAGGGGGAGGGGGGCGGGGAG
>OMKZ01028539.1:14465-26778 GCA_900302535.1 Neoniphon sammara
AAAAAAAAAAAAAAAGAAAGAAAAAGAAAAAAGAGAGAAAACATCGAAAGATTTGCAATTTGAGGGAATGAATGTCACCAGTTACTTGGCAGGGATCCCTTCCGTTCGACAATTTCTGACAATTTCCCTATAGATTTAACGGTTTGTTTTGAGGGCTGTCCAAAATTGCAGAAGGGAAATAAACACGCCACTGCTCACCAAGTGATTGCTGGCACTAACTTTGAAATAACATGCAGCTACTAAAAAAATGCACCACAAATTGATGTAGTAATACCACAGGAGATAAAGAAAATGTCATAAAGTACAATAAGGTGGGTATAAACACATTATTGAGTAGCCCACCGCTGCGAGTCCCTATAGTAACAATTTCGTTAAGGTAGCGGTTAAATGCATGGAGGATAAGCTCAGCCTTTCATAGTAATAGCCTATATCCTTTATTCTAAGCCACTTGGATTCAAGGCTGTATATTATTCCTCCAATACTCAAAGTATCTGTTGCAGGAGGTGCCTACCTTTGCCTCGAAGCAGACCCCATGCTGAAACACCTCCTCGTTGTGCATGGGGATCCTCAAATCGTGCGCATCGTCCACTAAATTATACTTCGTTACCCCTGGCATCGCTCAAATGATAAATGAGTTGTTCCGACACTTGTTTTACGACAGCGCTAGAGACCCGCACAAGCGATGCGCATCTCCTCCGGCGCTGCTGCCCACCGCACTCTCATTGGACGGACGCGTCACTCCAGAGGTCATCTGGGTTGAGCCGCCGGTCGCGACGGATTGATTGGCTGATGAATTCAATTAACGCGGATCCTTGAGGGGGGGTTCTGTAGTTTCTGACCCCCTTCGCGCCGGTGTGATGAGCGAGGGAAAACCAGCAGGCACCGCCGCCGCCGCCGGGGTCCCGATGACGCACGGATTTCAAGACGTGGCTGTTGATTGTTTCCATTCACACGCCGCCGCATTAATCCCGGCAGTGTTTTCTTCAGGAGGGCACTTCATTTTCAGAACTAATGAGCGCTTATCAGACGTGCAACCGCGCTAAGATTTAGCAGGAGACGGGAGAATCTTCATTGTATAGACACTATCAGCAGACCACAGTTGGTATAAGGAACAAAGATTGTGTGACATCTAGTGGCACCTCAGGGGAATAAGACAAACAAATCCTCTGGGTCAGTGGCTCCTAAATTGGGTTGTCTTAAAGGTTTTCCAGGTGCTTCCTCAGCCAAATGAGAATTTGTTTGATTTTCTTATTTCATTTACTAAAACTTCTCCCAGTAGCGGAATTTGTCCGACAACAGATGTTTCACTCACTCATTTGTTTTCTCTCCGCCTACAGTGGAGGTAAACAACACAAATGGGGTCTGTAGTTCCAATTAGTTTGGTACCAAATGCGTTTATTGATAAGAATTTGTTAAGACTCAGAAAGATCAATATGATAAAGGATGCAGTGTTTCTGATGTTAGATTCTCTTTCAGACAGTTGACAGTTTCTTCAAACAGCTCTGTACTTTATTCTTTTATTTTTATTCCTTGATATGTAGTTGACAAATATTGTACTTTCAATCTAAGTGATGAAATCATTTAGAAATAGAGTTGAAGCACTACATCTGTTTAAGCACCAGTTATGAAAGAAAGAAAGAAAAACTCCCCAACTGATTTCATAATAGCTATCAGTAAAGAAAAATTATGATTTGCTGCATAGCTGTAGATTTTGTAAAATACAGAGGGACATATCCTTCAGTATTAGGAGAAGGATTTATTGTTGCCCCTTACTTTTATGCCTCCAGTACTCACACAGTATTTTTACTTGCTCTGCATTATGGGAAGCACAGTTGAGGCTTACTGCAGCATATTTTCTGATTGACTTTGGTGATAAGAAAATCCCCTGGTTGTTTGAAGTTCCTTTTCGTGCAGTAATTTTGACAAGATTATACTGATGTTTCATATTTTGATCGTATCAGGGCTTCAGTTTAGCAACATCTCACTGTATTCATATTGACTAGTAATTTCTCTTTCATTCTCTCTCATACCTGCATGCTTTTCTTGTGCAAATTTGTATCTTTTGTGTAAATCTTGCAAATGAAGTGAGGGGAAAATTGAATTCCATCAAGCTGACTGCTCAGTCATAGTATTTCAGTGTAATTTGTCAGCTTTGAGTGCGTCTCTCAAAGTTGACGTGAAATCAGTGCCTTTGATTTGCTGTCACCTGAGTCATATGGGTTGTTGATAATCCTGTTTTCTTATCCAGGTGTTGGTGGTGGTGGTTTAGGTTTTGGTCCAACTTCCTCTCAGAGTCCAGCAGGTGGCAGTAGAGCTCTTTGCTTTTTACAAGATAATGACGTGAGTACCATAACAGCAACATGGACATATCAGACCAAGCCAGTTCACTTGGATTTCTTTGGTAAATTACTTTGTACTTCCTGTGTTCCTGTGGTCTAACCCAGTGGTTCTCATAAGGGTATCTGGGACCCCCAGAGATCCTTGAGTGACTTCCAGGGGGGTCCTCAGCAAAATGAGGAATAGTTTCATTTCAGTTTAATTTAATTCACTAGAATTTATTTCAATACAAAAAGTTATGAGTGATTATTTTAACACATTTCAGTCTCACCACTTTGAATCTATTTATCAGTTTCAAGTGTAACATGTAAACAATTTATTACTCAAAATAAACTAAATACCTTTTCGTATCAAGGTCCCTATATAGGGCAAAATCACTTAAAATGGGAAATCATGGGTTAGATAAAATCAACGTGGGTGTCTGGAATATGAAAAAATGTGAAAACCTCTGGTCTGGGACACTCTGGTCTACTTTACCTCTCTCCCTCTGGCTTGTTTGTCTTTCATTGGCCCATTCTGCATGTCAAGAAGCACTCACAGCCGCCTTGTTGAACTCTCCCTCTCATATAAAAGGCACCGACAGTCACCATTAAACTGCAAATGAACACTTCGTCATTTTAGAAAATCATAAGCCCAAAATAGTGCTCATTTAATTTTTTGGGGCTACAGCTACCGAGCTCGGATCGTTCTGGGAACAGACTGTCCTCCCTTGATTATGGCTCAGTGGAACAGGGACTTTAAATATCAGGTGCTTGAGGTGGCCTCCTCTTCTGAAACACCTATTCTTGAGTGTCTGACATCTTGCTCAGGGCATCCTGTGCCTTCAGCTTTAATGCACTGGCACACGTGGCATTTTGTTTAAAGCATAAATATGCCTGGGTACGTGGCTTTTGAAAAACTTAGCATCAGAGTTTCCATAAAGACTCTTGTTCGATTCTTTTGTGGTGCTGAGCCTGTACGGACAAAAGCAAAATCAACAGCAACGGCTTCAAAAGAAATGTGACCAAAAAGCCTGTCATTTTGTATCCATGTGACTTTTGTTACAAGTTTTAAATATGTGCTTTGAAGAGGTGTACGTCAGATGCAGAGTTTAATAGGGTGTACAGTGTCAGGTGAAACACTTGTGATCTGTAGTTGGCTGCGGTGAGTAATGATGATGGTCAGCTGTGGTTTCATTTCCTGCTCTCACTTCACTCTCAGCTTCCCACATGGTGCCACATGAGGAACCTGTCATGCTCAGTAGCTTTTTTTACGTTTGACAGCCCTTGTTTGCATTTACAGTACTCATACAAAGTGTGTGTATTTGGACGAAACACAGACTCAGTCAGGATGTTTTTCTGCATTTCACATCATTAGTTTAAGTGGACAGAACACAAATTTAGCTGTCTTTTTTCATTCAAGTATTTTACAAATGTAGAATTAATATTTGTTTACATATGAACCCAGCATTTGGTCTCTTGATAACAGTCAGATATCAAAAACAACAACAAAACACACACAGGACTCTGTCAGGATGCACTCCTTTCTGAGGGCTGGGTCAACTGGTCAGTGTTCACCTGCTGCTGGTAGGTTAAAATCATATTTGATATATATTTTTAATCGAGAGATGACGTAATAAATGTAATAAATAAGAATATCATCCTCCTGCTTCAGTATGACTCTCCACGGTGATTGTCAGCACTCTCTGTTTGTCTTTTCTCTCTGCATTCAAAACCGCGCATTAGATTTGTTTGTATAAGCCGTCACAACAGCAAACACAAATCGAATGTTGCGTCAATGTCTGTGAACGGGCACGAGACCTGGCACAAGCTGGCACGTGTTCGGCTGCCCGGAGGCATTCATTGCTTTTCATCGGTCAATAAAACACAGCTCGCTTTATTTGTCAGATCGACCAAACAGAGGGTTGACCTTCACACAAACCCAATTACCTTGTCACTGTTGCAGCCACACTGTTATTACCACACGGTTCCCAGTATTTCTTACTTTGTTTTGCAGTAATGGTGGAAACACGATCTTACAATCTGGCCACTTCCGACCATATAATCTTTTCTATATTGTTAAATTTAGATAATCTACCTATGTGTTATTGTCTGTTTATAGCAACATAAGTGCAGGGAAATTGGACTGGTCTGACTTAACGAAGGAGGATCTTAAAAAATACATTTTTTGGACTGATTCCTTGTTGGGAAGAACTGAACTACCAAAAGATGCCACTGTGTGTTGTGATATGAATTGCAAGAACCTGCTACATACTCATGAGTTATGTTCTATGTATGATTCTACTGTGGAGTCTCTCTTTATCTCCAGCAGGCCTTGTTATAAACATGAGACTAATGTGTACAGCGCTAAGCTAGGTTGGAGTGACTATGTAGAAGAGCTGCATGCTGAGGCTAGAGGGGTTTTTAAAGTATTGAGCCAGGCAGAAATAAATATGGACCCTTACTTGAATATAAGAATTGTGCAAATGCAAATTTAAAGTAAGCCCTTCGATTTATTAAAAGGAATGAGAATACAGTGAGGTCTGACTCACTTGCAAGAAAGTTGCAAAACAATAGTTAGGTCAGTTACTGATTTCTGCAAAGAAATCACAGTTATGAATAATTTAACATCTCTGTTATCAAATATTGATGGAGTAAGTGGCTCAGATGAAATTTCCCACAATACGGTATAGATTTCGACATCAAATATAATGCAAATAAGAGTAATATTATGATTGTCAGATGTAGGGAAGAAAGAAAATAATTTTTTTCCTGATTTCTTCCTGTCTGGCGTTGCCCTTAAAGTGTGTAATGAGGCTAAATATTTAGGCTATTACATAACTAACAATCTATCTGATGTTCAGGACATTTACAGTGTTGAAAGTATGCACAAGCAAACATGTCGGCTCACAAATAGGCCACTGTGCTCACACTCCTACTTCTAAGGCCATGTCCTTGTTTTTTTTTTGTTTTTTTTAATGCAAAACTTCAACAAAGGAATGATTGCTACCTCCATCCCTTATTTTCATGCAGGCTTTATTAACTCATACACAGCTGCAGTTGATGTTATTGACATGATTCAATTGCCAGTCAAATTTGTGAAGATGCTACAAAAAACAGTCAGATATATTATGAAAATAAACAAACTACCAGCAGTGCCGATGTTTGTGAAAACTCCCCACAGCTTTTCCCAGCCTTGGGAGAAACCATCTCTTCTCACTCATGGGTGCGCTTCCCCGAATTCAAGGTTCTCCACACTGAACTCTGACCTGGACTCTGCAAAGCCATCTGTGTCTATTAGACAGGAGAGAAAACATACAACATACAAAAAGGAGTCAGTGATGCTTTTCAGTCCTAACTTTATCCAGGGCTTTCCCAGGTTAACCAGTGTCACAATCTTCCAGCCAAACTGAAAGCCATCAGTTTTTCCCATGTTCCACCCCAGTGATCTCTCATTACAACTAAACCATGAACTTAAATCAGAGTGAAATTGATGTGATGGTGATTTGTTGGTCATTTATCATATGCTAACGTTACACTGAGGTTAGGACTGCCTACTTATATCCTGCATAAGCACACACCTTTTTATACCTCAGCCAATAGGAACCAAAGCTGATAACTGCACAGGGCTGCTGCAGGGTTTTGAACACACCACTAAAATGCCGGCATGACATGTTTACACTGAGTTCAAGTCCCAAATGGTTGTGAGATTTTAGATCAGTGTAAAAGGATATCATTGGTCTGTAAGGACAAAAGTGTAAGCACTGAGAATGTCCTTGTGTTATAATACTGCAGAGAAAAATGGAGCAGTGTATCATGCCACACAGTTGTTACATGTCTCTGGGATGTTTAGTGTGTGGACCCATTAATGTGCATGTTGGCTGCAGTTTGGCTGTGTTTGCACATGTGCTACTTTGTGGGGTCTTGACATGGGAACTCATCAGGCTGTTCCTTGTCCCATTGAAATGCCTGTGTTAAGAGGGAACTCGTTGAACTTTGGTCCTGATCCTATTAGCTGCATAACTTGAAATTAAGATGACATAGTGTCCACTCTGTGTCTGGACTTTGTCCAACATTATATTATTTGACTCTGAAAGGATCATGACTTCAAAGATAAAACCTACAGACAAATGCCATTAAGTAGACGCATCTAACTAAAACAGATTCGGTTCAGTCAACTAAACTGTCAGATATTTGTAAATGCTGTCTTAATCAAGAACAGACACATGGTGTGCTAAGAGAAATAACTGACTTACCTTTCAAGACATGCAGTAAATTAACTCCCTGATAGAGCGACTATGGGAAAACTTTGTCCCCGTGTCTGAAAATGTGCTGTTACTGGAAAGGCAGCTCGCTGGCCGGATGCCGAGGGAAGGAGGAGCTTCGTCATCCAAGGAGAAAGTTTTGTGAAAGTCCAGCTGAAAATTCCCAGAGCAGGAGAGAGGCGACGTCTGGTAGGGTTACATTAACATGACAGAGGAACTCTCTCATGGGGCAAGCTGTCACACACCTCAACTCTGCTGTTTGAACCTGAACATGAGGACACAAAAACACAAAGTTGTCTCTCTTGCTTTATATTGAGAACTATACATTTTTTTTAAAGTTCTCAATTTTCAAGTATATTAAGTTGTGTTTTGCCATTTTTATCTGTGTTAATGTGCCACTTAAATATCCATTCATTTGTTTTCTTTACCCACTTATATACTCATGTAGTCATGCAGGGCTGGAGCCTATCCCAGCATGCACTGGGTGGAAGACAAGGAGAGACCTTGAACATGCTGCCAGTCAATCACAAGGCTAACAGAGACGCACAATAACTCACACACATTTTTATACATATCTATGGACAGTTTAGGGTCTTCAGTCCACTTGACCTGATTGTCTTTGGACTGTGGATGAAACCCACATGGACACAGGGTGAAAATGTAAACTCTGCACAGAGAGAATGGCCTGGCAATGAATTAATAAGAGGAACATGCTCAACTCATATCTTAGCCAAGCTAAATACAAAAAAATGATGCTGGAGGCCAAAAGTAGAAAATCCTGAATGCAATTGAAAAGGGCTGGCACTCAAAAGTAAGCAATGAATATTCAGTAACACTTCATATAACAGTCCATTAATTACCAGGTATTTAGTATTCAGCTCCTGCTTACCAGGAATTTATCAAGCACTTACAATCAGCTTCCAGATAATTTTCCAGTAAGCTAGTTATTATTTCCAGTATCATTATTTTTGAGTAGTGGCCCTTCTCAGTAGTACCTCTGGCCTGTATTCAAACCCAGGGCTCAGAAGTCATGCTGACTCCTGAGCCACGGTGATGCCCACATAAAAACATTTTGTGTCAGAATTTGTAAGGATTCCCTCAAGGTCTTTCTCATGTGGGTGGTAATTATAATAATGGAAAACCCATTTGCCGTTACCTCACTGAGGTGAGTCATGGTATACGTGGCTCCACTCCAACACTGTAATCTTTACATGCCATGAATTGAGCCCAGATGTTGAAACAAAGATATATTCTCAGAACATTTTTAAAACACATATTGAAACAGAGGAAGATATTCATAGGAACAGACAACAGTCTATTCTCGTGTGGACTGAACCTGTATTAAAGCCATTTATTTGTGGCGAAAGCTTATTTTATAAGCCATAAACCAAATATAATTGTATTAAACCACTTGAAATCTAATATTTCAGAGTGTTTTGTTTCTGAGGATGGGCCCGCTCAGCTGTGCTCTGTTTGTTACCGAGGTAACCTGGTAACCATGACTGCAGCCTTTTGTTTTCACAGCGCTCTCTTAAGTTCAAGTGCTATTGGTAAGGCCATTAATCACCGCCCGTACGACAGATATGTATTAAAAAGCAGCGCTGATTCATTTGCACCAGTGAAGTACCTACACTGATGGGCCGGGTCCTCGTTTCAAGAGGATTGTAACTCTTTTGTTCCTAATTATGTTTCCACATTCTGATCTCTTTAAACTGATCCACGCGTTGCACACACTCGTCTGAATAAAACACTTTGTCCTGCCGCTCCCACACCAGCCCATCAGCGTGTAAGATTCAGCATGAACTGTGAATTACAGTCACAAACACTACACCGAGATGAAACTTTATCCAGTTCTTATTTCTAAAGTGACACTGACTCCATAATATCAAAATATTATCCCAGCGCAACTTGTTATGAAAGATTATACATCCACAAATAAGCAAACAAACCTGAAGTTCATGAATTTATAGAAAGTACGTAAGATCCAGTCTGTTACAGTGTTAATAGTTTTGACAACAAAAGATTAAAGCCGTTTAGTCTCAGATTTAAAAAGTGACATTTGTGTGTTTTAATTTGGTTAAAATAGAGTCCCACTTGCATTTACTTCTATGCAAACATAAATTTCAAAATTGCCAAATGTTTTTGTTGTCAGATGTTGGAAGAGTTTTTAATACCCTCAAGGAAAAAAGGAGAATTTCATTGACATGTGCTTTTGTACCTATGCTAAAATAAATAAATAAATAAATAAATAAATAAATAAATATCTACACATTTGTCATAACTCTAGATGCAGTTACTGTAAAGTGATGGTTTAGCTTTTCTTTTAGCCTTGGACAGGGGTGGGACCTGACCTTGTCAGCACTGTCCCTGATTTATTTATCTGTTAGATTTTTTTCCCCGTTATTTTTGTGTTGATCGTTGCCAAACTTCCAATAGCTAAAACCTCTAATGACTTACACACATTTTCCATTGGGTTTGGCAGCGTTTTTTTTCTGCTTTTTCCAGCCTTCTTCAGAAAGTCCAGAAGAGACATCATTTGGAATAAAGGGGTGATCCTCCTTATTTCCATTCCTATTAAATATGACTAGAAGGACCGAAATCCACCTCTGCAGACACTGAAACCGTGCTGCTCACCAGTGTCATGAAATTCATTTAATTTGTTTCTTTAGTGTTGACTCGTGCTCATGAGCACAGGCCTTGACACATTTTATAGAGTTACAGTATACCTGCAACTACTTGCTTATTATCACCCAGGCATTAAAACATAGACCCGATTTAATAAGATTCAGCATTTTGGTCTAATGGAAACCCATCTAGAGAGAATGTCATTGTTAGATATGACTTTGTTAAATATTACATAACTGCGTAGGTGAGGTGACACCAGCAGATGAGGAGGAAAACCTATGAGCAAAATACTAATCCTTATTCTAATTGTGCTACCTCTCAGGAGGGAAATAGGCTGGTGAAATGAAATTGCTAATGGGGACCTCCTGGATCTTCCTTAGTTCCTCGGACCCTACTTTGGGATCCAGTGCAGTAGATACACTCCCAGAAACTCTTATTTTGTGACTGTTGGCCCACAAAGAGTTGCTGATCTTTGTCTCTCTCTCTCTCTCCCTCTCTCTCCATAATATCAGGGGAGGCAGATTCATCAAATAAAAAAATCTAATATAGAGCTTTAGCTAGTGATGGTGTCAGATTAAGACTTTCTCATATCAGCTCTATTACATCAAACTTCCAAAGTTCAAGTTTTTGGAAAGTTTGCTCTGCAGCAAAGTTAGCTACAGTATAAAATATCTGATAACATATTCAGTGCTAGTAAGACCTGGAGCTATTTCAGGTCCTGCAAGTGTGATATTTCCTCTGTGCTGGACAGTTGTTTGGTCTCACCAGGGTCCAGACAACATCGTCACCCTACAAGGGGAACTAAAGCCCATCCAGACCTGCTGGAATGTATCACTGTAGAAAATTCAGCCCCTATAACTCCATTTTATTGCAGTTATTGACTTTTATTAACTCTCAAATTATGGTGGATGATGAAGATAGGACTGAGGAATAATACTAAATAACAAAATCCTCGTTTTTGAACAGGGTTTACTGTGCCTTTAGGAATAAGTTAATGTGAAATCCTGAATTACGTGGTATTTTCTGTCAGCTGAATTTGTAGCGCATTCATTCTGATTAATCACAGGAAACCAATGGACGTGTGTAGACAAAGGGCTTCACTGGGTTACAGGGTTTATCTTGGTTTCATCAGAAAAGGCAAACACTGTTTTCTTGGCTCGGATGGGATGGATGCACTTTCACTGCCATTTCATGTAGACGACCTAAAATAAAAAAAAAATATTTATACATATATATATAAATAAATAAAGTAAGGTTTATTTTATTCATCTTTTACTCAGTAATGGAAATTTGTCATTTTAATTATCCCTTACATGGAGGGGTGGACAAAATCACGGAAACACTCAATCACATACGAATATCAAGTGCGTCACAAGGAATAGAGTCACCCTTTGCCTTCACAACAGCTGTAACAACTAATCCTGAACTCTGTTGTGAGATTTTGGGCTTTTCTTTAAAAAGGGAAGTCTCCAGCTCTTTGAGGAACGAAGGAAGCGAAAATCTTCCTCCAATAAATTATCAGTAATGTTTAGATCTGGTGATTGAGGAGGCCGTGAACGATGTTTGACTTCGTGCTGGTGTACATGGAAGCACTCTTGCATTTGTTTAGCAGCATGTATGGAGGCATTATCATCTTGGAACATGAAGGAACAACGTTGGCTCCACAGGGTCTTGTAAAATAGCCTCACGTTCCTTGGCCGTTATACTATCATGAACAACAATCATGACTCCTATTTACTCCCAGTAGATTGCAGCCCATAAAATTACATATCCACTGCCATGTGCCGAGAGTGCCAAGAGACATTATGGGTGACGGCTTCCTTTTGCTTTTTCCAAATGTAAATCCACCTGGACACAGGAAACAGAGCATAAGACGACACGGATTCAGTCTGTTTCTAAATGGCAGCCCAGCCATGAATATCAGCTTTGTGAGGCTCACAGCATCGATTCAAACTGTGTCACAGAGATATTGATTCAGTTCTGTGGCATTTTTTTTTTTTTATAAATGCATATTGTATAGGAGCTTGTGTCTGTCTATCTCTGTCAGTGAGCTTTGAACTACGACTGTTCCTCTTCACAGATGCAGTTTTTCCGTATTTGGTGTATGTGGTCGTGATGTCTGAGACTGTTCTCACTCTTTTGCCTCTTTGGAGGTCTGGTCACCCGTGTTGCTTTTAAACTTTACATACAAAAGTGGTAAATGTCACACCTTTTTAAAAGCTGACACATAATCCTCCAGCTAACTGGCATTCAATTGGGTATCACTCCCTTGTGTAGCTCCCTTTTGTCTCTCGTCCCCCTGCCAGTATGCACACAGACACAAAACTGTATACTTTTGCATCCACAGTATCACTACCCACTGGGCACAATTAATGCATAATTTCTTTAAACTTCAACATCTTTTAATTTGTTGTATTTTTAATTTTGTCTGGTTCTTTGTTGCCACAATGACCAGATTTCCAATTTTAAATTTAAAATAAAATTTTCCACATTTAATCTTAGCAGCGTGTTAAGATTTTAAATTACGGCTGGCAAGCAGCACTTTTGTAAGAGGATGAGTCTTTCTGCATTTATTACAGACATCTTTATTTGTTTAATTTAAACAAATAAAGAGGAATAAGCGCACAGTATGATGGTTCAGATTAGGTTATATTATTCCCCCTTTTTCCTAGTACACTTAAAATCCACTCAATCACAGTAACATGAGTAAATTTAATTAGTTAGTTTTGCCTCTGGAAATAGCACATTACAACTTCATGACAACAGAATATAAAACTACACAAAACAAAGACTCAAAACAAACCTGCCATCCACCCAAAGGCACAGAAGCCGCACCTATTCAAGCAGGGACTTGCTGCCTTTACTTCAAAGAGGTGGATATCAGTAGTCATGTTCTTGATAATAATCTTACCAAACATGCAAATCTGCTTAAAGGGAATTCTCTTCACATGATGCAGCACACCCTTATACTTTAAAATCAATACCATAGAGTGCAACCTAGTAACAGTTGTCTCTTCATCGAGACACAAAGGTAAACACTACAGTTTGTTGTTGCTTGGCACGGTGATAATTTACATGGGTCTGGATGAAACAAATACTCAAAAAACA
>OMKZ01028539.1:33564-49323 GCA_900302535.1 Neoniphon sammara
CTCCTTCTCTTCCTCCTCCTCCTCCTCTTTCTCTTCCTCCACTGAAGCACATCTGTTCAAATCTTGTGTTTTCATGTTGCATTCAAAGTCACCATCGAGAACAGCTTTCATTTGGGCTCTTACTGGCTCGCCTGCAGCTTTGGGGAGCATCATTTGACACGGTGCAGTATTCAAGCTGCAGATACAGTTTGAGTGGCACCATATGGCAGCAGACTGAGGATCCATGTACTGCATATTCACTTCGCTAGATACCTATCTACCAGAGCAGATGGAAGCTTACCTAATGCATCCCAACTAAGAAGTCCTGCCAATGGCTATCACCAGTAGTGCACATGATATCTATGTATTATCAAATGTCAGCCGGCCATTGAGCATTTGGAGACGCTGCAGCCAGGACGGCAAATCAATGTTAACTATGTTCTGCAAAGCCAGCGGAATAAAAAATGACTGCACATGGTCTGTTAGTGTAATCCATGCAGTCAGGTAGTGAGAAAGAAGATACTGCCTCTGGATACACCCATCTGTCCCTGTAACTTTATGTAGCCGACAGATGCTGCTGATGTATGTTTTTTAATTCTGACACACTGGCATTTTCAAAATGCACGCACGGCTTGTTTATCTCCCATATGGCAGCGAGCTGCATGAGCCGGCTCTCATATTCTGGAAAAAAGGTAAGAGAATGTTGACAGATTTATAAGTAAATTAACTTAACCTAATTAAAATAACTTATTCGCCCGTAATCACAGGGCCTTTGTCACACAGGGAGCGCATTTGATCAGACATTTGAGAACTTCCCTTTCTTCTCGGAATTAAATAATTTTACAATGCAGCCCGAAAAAAAAAGTGCTCTCGTTTTTTCAAAGAATACTCTGCAGGAGGCTAATAAGTATGCACCCGCTAGCATCGACACAAATATGCCAAGGCTAGCAAGGCACCAGCAGGACACTGCTATACAAAGCTTAATTGGGTACATTGCCAGAAAACCAGTTGTAGGCAAGCAAAAGCTGTTTTATAGGAAATGATTAGTGACAATATGACACTAATGCATCCACTCTTATTCTGTAATGTGGGTGCCTTGTGAGAAACTGGGATGAGTGGGAACTGAGGTTTAATGCGCTGCCAGTAAACAAGTCAGAAATGTCACATCAACACACCGGTGTGACAGAAGGCAACATCTTCCCCTGCTCACTGTGATATTTCCTGGACTCCAACACACAAACCCAACATGCCTGGCAACAGGTCAACATGCACTTTACCAGTAACATGCTATGATGCCTATAAATCATAACAATGGTTTAAATTATGATAATAAGTTTGAATAAGTCCCTTTAAAATAAATAAAATAAAGAATAAAAGATTTGCAATGAGTAATGCTTCATTTGTAGTGAACATTTGATTTGGAAGTTATGGTTCAAGTTCAATTAATAATTAAAAACTAAAAGAACATACAACAAGATACAGAAAAGAGTAATTTAGATTATGAAAATGCAACAGCATATGAGCTGTGACAGTAGCATCATGTCAGAGTGAACAAGTGTCTTTTGGCCTAATAGGGTCTGTTTTTTTTTCCTCTCTCAGTTACCAGGAAGTTGAGTAAATGCCTGACTGCTGATGAAGTGTTTGTGTGCACTGCAGATAAAGAACAACTGGTGTCTCTCTACGACTGACTGGTTGTTGGTGACGTCTGCCATTTCTCACATTATGTTGTTAGAGACTGAATCAGTGGGACTTTTTCCGCAAAATACACTGCAGGGTACACTGCAAAAATATTGAGGCACTTCAACTTAAAAAATTAAGTTTAAAGCTGAAAGTTGACTGAAAAAGTTCTGAAAAGTTCATTAGCTGTTCTTATGCTGTAGAGCTCACTGTGTGAACTCTGCACAGCGAATGCAATTAGAAATCTCTTGTCATGTTGACAGTGTGCTGACAGTGTGTGACAGAGAGTCAGATGGTTCATATGGTGTCAGCTGTTCATGTGTCACAACACTGTTTTATGCTGTAAAGGATGCAATTAACTCCACGCTACTGCGAGCGCCAGGCGTGCATACTGCTTACTGTGTCTGAGAGAGAAGAGCTGCTGCACGTTACTGAATTTTCTGTATCAGGGGTATAGATTGATTTTCATCATGTTTATAAAGATTTTCATTTGCATCCAAAATGCATTCTTATCCAAACTATGATTCACCTGACATACACACATGTAACAACCAACACACCACATAACTTTATTCCAATTATAAGAAGCAGGGATTGCTGGAGAGTTCATTCAAATACAGTACATGACTGGGATGTCTGCTAATAAGTTACCAATGTTCATCAATGAACTTTAAAATGATTAGTTTGGTAAATGCTTTATAAAATAATGCTATTCCAGCTCATAAAACCATGATTATTAGTTATAAAGAGGATAAATTGAGAGAAACGTCTTTATACACTAAGTTTGTGATTAAAGATGAATCGATGATGTCACTAAGTTGCAAACTGGACCACGATTCAAGCATTTTAGGAGGCCAGTCCAACAGGTGAGGTGTATTCAAGGGCCGGGCTGACAAACGTCAGGCATGTCTGGTTTAGCACATCTGTGGAGAACCCTGTGTGTTTGGTGACACTCAAATAGTGAATTCTTGAATGCATTCATTATATGAATGAATGAATTCTTGGCTGAGCTCTTCTCGTGTTGTATTGTACTCTATATGTGCTATTCGACACCAATCAACTTAAAGGATTTTACCTCTTCCACAACATTATTTTTCCAGACGACAGGAGAATCTGCATCGTGGTTTCCTCATTCTGATGACCATATCTTTGTTTTTCATTTTTTATTTTTTTCAGTGCATTAGTAGTCAGACAGTATTTATCTCCCCAGGCTTCAACTCCATCCACAGCAACCTCTGGTCCTGCAGGGAGCCCTTGAGAAGTTCAGAGAGAATTAATTTGTGTGCGTACTTAAGGCCACGATCAAATAAGATGCAGTTTTATCCCGTTCAGACACAAAGCTCAGCTGTAAGCACCGAGAGAGAGAACGAGCTCAAGGATTGTTACATCATTCTCATCTCTATGCCACACACAGTTTAACGCCCTCTTGAAGGCTGTCTAATTAGCATTAGCCTCTCTAGCTAATCTGAAATAACAAAAGGGATAATACGATTGAAAATAAAAACGGACAAGAAAAAGTTTACCCACTCCAAAACAACGAAAGTGGGTACATAATATCCTACAAGAGAGAAGAGAGCGTGGAGAAAAACAAATCCAAGAGCTCTGCCTCGATAGCTCCCATTTCAAGAGCTATTTTCACAATCATGTAGCGTGTAGCGCTGTCGAAGAGGAGACATGTTCAGCATTGAGTGCTCAAAATGTGAGGCACATTGTCTGGAGGGGAGGTGCACCTGCCTGCATCCCAAAATCACTGCAAATTAACGAAAAAAGCGCAGACACGTGCAACAAAGCAGCCCAGTGTGATCACAGAGGCTCGGTGCTCTCTGGCTGCAGAGGATCCGAGGTGTTCAGAGCACAAACAGGAGACCCGACCTTTGAGGACTCTCCTGCCTGCACTGGCTGTGGTTTATAATGAAAGTTTTTCTTTGTTAACTGTCGACTGTCTGCCCTTCATCAACTGCACACAGAGGGCCAATGTTCTCACATGTTCCAGCAGACCTCAGTGAGTCCATTTAACTCTGACAAGTTGAGTCAAAGATGAAGCAGGAAAGGTAGCCTGCACATCACAGGAGTCTGTGTGAGTTAAAGCCATGAAGACTGAGTATATATTCAGATATTTTCCTCAGTTCAGTCACAGCTGCAAAGGTGGGCTCATTAATTTGTATTGCTCTGTGCAGTTCATCCACTTTATGTTTGAGTGACCTGGTGTTGCATAAGAGAAAGTTGGCAAGGATTAAGAATAAGCAGCTCTCTTCTCATGACACACGATATCTTGAATGCCACTGATTGCATTGTGCCAAAAAATTAGCCGAATGAGGTGTTTGATATGTTTCACCATTATCAAAACTGTGCAGATTGTTTAATTTTCTACACATCACATTATCTTGGGTGCAAATGAATCACAGCCTCTCTCCCCCTTTCCCTACGGCATACAGTCAAGAAACATGAGGTAACATATTTACACTTATTTCCCAACTACAACTCACAGCTCTGGTCCCACACCTCATTTTTAGAGGACATGTTTACCATTTAATTGTTATTATGGATTAGATAGATATTTATTGATAAATATTATAGATAAATAGATCTTGTCCTTTGCTGTGCAAGTATATAAAAGCAGTTGGATGTTTTCAAACTTAGTGTAGAGGCAAGAAATTAGATAATAATATGGACAATTAGGAATTCATTTCTACACCTGCTGTCAAGGTTTTATGAGCTCATTATTTTTTAGTGTTATGGAATTAAATAAAATGAAAATCAAATGAGTCGTGTTACCATGAAGCAGTCCCGTCGTTGCTACGCTTACAAACAGCCTTTGCAAACCTTTTAAAGAAGACAAAAAAAGTCACATTAAAGAGTGGAGGTGGCAGAAGAGGGAGCACACTAAATGAACATTGTGACACCTTCACAGTGTGCCATCTTTTATTCCGAGGTGTGGGAGGCCACCGCGCACCCGAATCAATTTAAAAGCTTTCTGATACAAGAGCTTCCTCATGGCCATTGAACGGCGGTGTGAAATGTCCGCCCACGTAGCAATGAGTCTTCTGCTCCTTTGTGTTACTCAGCACTGACAAAACTCAAGGAAACAATATGTAAATGTGTTTCAGGTTTACTGTGTGAACTAAACGTACAGTGGCTGATCGCATTTACATCAAATCTGTCCTCCAGCAGTGAATATCTGCAAACACTCCACATTCTCAAATGGCTGGCTATTGTGTTTTTTTGTTGCTGTAGGAATTGCTATGATTAAAGGATGTGTGTACACACTACAGTCAAACAAGAGCATTAAGGATGTGCAGTCACCAGCAATTAATACTATAAATACTTTAAAATATTAACAAGAACTAACCAAATGGCTCTGAATTTGACCTGGCTTCAATTTCCTAAAATAATGTGAACACTAATGCTGGGATACTTCAAGGAAAACAGATTTATAATTTTTATACAGTATTTATGGTAGCGATAAATTTCTTAATATGCATTATAAAGCTTTTAGAGGGCTTTGCATCATCTCTTTGATAGTGTATGGGGACAGTGATTGTCAACAAACTTCCCATGTTGCCCCACACCAGGCGGTGAATTCCCCCAGGGTACGACCACAAGCCACTGAGTCATGGATGGGAGTTGAGCACTCCCTTCAGGATGAAAACCATGCATCACTGAATGGGACATAACATCTGACAAACGGGTGACAATGTTTTGACTAAAAGGATAAGTATTGAATAGATCATATCCGGCCAACCACCCGGTCTCCCTTTTGTGGCCAGTGGTAAACACAGCAGACGACAGTTGGCTAAATGCCTTACAAAACCACTGTGGGTCTCTTTATCTACTGAAGAAAAGCTTTTACTGATAAGCTCCACAAATAAATAATATCATGGAAATAAACCTAATCTTAAAGCTGCACATGTCTTACTTGCTGTCGGGAAGCAAGGCTTTAATAGAGAACGAGAGCCCATTCCCACTAACTGAGGTCTGTGAATTTGCCCCGTTTTTCCCAAGATGAAATTCTGTGTTGTGCATTCCAGCTTCTCTGCTTGCAGTAAGTGATGAAACTCAAGAGTAAAATCCAAAATTTTGCCCTGAGCAAGCGTTAAGGCCATAGAAAACTGACAAAACTTACAAACATTTGATCTTTTACCTCTTTCCTCTGGGTTTTGAGTCTACAAAATTTAAACAGTTGCCTCTGTCTG
This sequence comes from Neoniphon sammara, assembly GCA_900302535.1. Taxonomy (NCBI): domain Eukaryota; kingdom Metazoa; phylum Chordata; class Actinopteri; order Holocentriformes; family Holocentridae; genus Neoniphon; species Neoniphon sammara. The sequence goes on from OMKZ01028539.1 coordinate 39,414, forward strand.
CCATTTGGTTCCACAAATGTGTGAAGTTGCCTGATGCAGCTTTAAAGGGATATTTCACAGCGTTGTAACACCCATAGTTTTCGGCAGCCTTACTCCCATGCAAATGCAGCTATCAGCTACATCAGTGTCCCTGATTGTCTGTTCTCAGCATTGCTGTTCTTGCTGGTTGCCAGTTCCTATTTCACTGCCATTCATTTTGGGGGCCTTGCCAAAAAGTTGTAAACTACAAAGTAACAACAGAAGCAAATGTTTCAGTGGAATTGACTATTCTGAATTAAAGGTATCTGTAACTGACAACAGTTTGACTCAAATTATGTCTTGATGGAATTAAGCATAGTGCCTAAAAATAGTGAGTAGCTCCCCTCTTGAAAGATACATTAAAACAGTGTAGCAAAAACAATACAGTTACAGGCACATATGAGGGCACAAAAAATGTCATTGATTTGCTAAGGGCTGTAGTTGGTTTATACTTAAGCATAAGGGCCAAGACCCTGAAATGAATGGAAATGGATAGGGACCCTGACAAGCAGCTCATAACAGAAAGTATCGGGCGGCTAATGTTACATGAAGGTACGGCTGCTGAAAACTAAGCATGTGAAACATTTTAAAGTCCCAGTGAAACGGCATTCTGGTATTCCCACTGAATTTCAGGGCAAGAAAATTCCACAGGGGTTACAGTTGGGTTGGGGTTGTTGTGGTTGCCATATCAAGGCTGTTTTAACATATTGGCAATAAGCACAACAGATTCTCCGTCCTCTCCATCTCAGCGCTTGTGGGCGGATCCTGCCCAGAACTTTGGTGAGATTCATAATAACATTTCTGATACGATCTTACTTCCTTAGTCTGATGTATTTTCTGTTGAAACAGGATATTGGTACATGGCATCCAGTAGGGAGGCATCAATCAAAAGTGGAAACCATGGGACATCAGCTAGGCACAGAAAGGCAGTTTTATTAGATGGGAGGCCTACTGGTACACCCTGAGGTGACTGTTAGAGATAAAAAAAAATCCAGGAAGTAAATGTAATAGGATTTTGATATAAAAATACAAGACAATTGGGTTCATTTATTTTAGCATTTATAGTTAAATAGCATAATGACAGGGAAAAATGATGAAGAACTCATTTTTCATTTTATTGTAACTTTAAGGTCATCTCTCCTCCCTTTACCGTGTTGGATTAGAAATCTTAATATTCCAGTCAAGCCTTGTTGGAAGATGTAATCTAATGTGTGTCTTTTCATCCACTGTGAGCCATTTGTGAGAGGCGAGTGTTACAAGATGGACACCATGACGCCATCAAATTTCTCCGGCCACTCAGAGTGAGAGGGTGCCAGGAGCGTCCTCGCAGCAGCGTTGGCACAGGGCGTCATGATGACCCACACAGGATTTGTCCCGGGTGAGTAGGCGGGAGGAATTCCCTGGCCGCCACGGCAGCTCGGCCACATTTCACAACTGTGTGGCCTCTCTGGAGAATTGACGGTTGTCTTCCTCTGGTCGAGTTGGCTATATTTAACTCCAGGCCCAAGTATAAGGGAGGAAAGGATCTCACTCTGTGGACTCGCAGCTCACTCTCGCTTTCACCCTGGAGACTGGTGACAAAGAATCATGTGACATCAGCTGTTGCCTCATCTTGGGGTTTTTGAAACATGTGAATGTGGTTTTCTCTATGTCAGTAAATATCCCAACAGTATTAACTCTCTATCTATCTATCTATCTATCTATCTATCTATCTATCTATCTATCTATGTTAAGTTTGTGTATATGTTGGTATGTGTGTGTTGGTATGTGTGTGTATGTGTGTGTCCATACATTACTCAGCCAGCAGATGGAAGCAGAGTCACATCTTCAGAGTGTCGACGCTCCATCTCTCTCTGAGTGACAAACCCTGACAATAGACATCTTTCATTCACACACCGCTCTTCATTTCGCCTCCAGTTAACGAGAACCATCCGGCTGCATTCAGCCTTTTCAAGGTCTGAAAACACAATACAAACCGTCTAGCAAAGAACAGGAGTCCAAGCTCTAATTGGACCTAACGCACATCTTTGGCGAATTCATACATAATGATCTGAGAAGTAAATAGCATTGAGTTCAAGGTCTAACGGAGAGAGGATTTCTGCAAAGTACAAATATTAATCAGACATTTTGGGCCTAGCTCACAAATGAACCATTTTGTTCAAGGCTTGACACATATTTACCATGAATTTTTATCATGTAATAGGATTGTAGGCGAACATGCCTGAAGACTACTAAATATCACAAGGTCCATTCAGCAGAGTGTGAAAGGAAGTTTTACATTATTTTAATTCACAAACCGTTTCCTTGACATATAAGAGACAAACAAAACAGACAGGAGTTTTCTTCTCTTGTTTTCTCAATTAAAGCCCTGGATATTATGTTTGCCATTCGTCTTGCATCCCCACCATGGACAACATTATCTCCCAGTCCCACCAAAAGCCATCAGAGAGAAATAAATGTTTTTTTTTTAATGCTTTCATGTGTTATCCACTGGGTAAAGATATGCATTTCTAAGCATATTTTATCATATATATTTGTTTTTAGGCCTAGATAATTCATTTCCAATCATTCCAACAGGTTCCCTATCATTTGTTCTCCCTCTGAATTTACCTCAGCCAAAGAAAAGGTGCACACTGCCCATGTGAAATATTTATATATATAGTTTTATGGATCTTTACTAAGTGCCAGCCGTCTTCTAGAGCTATTTTGTCTACGGAGATCAGTGGGTGTGATTGAAGCCTAATGGGAATGGATGATGGCTATAAGGGCACCTGTCTGAGGATGATAGCTTAAATCAGTATTCTCTCTCGCAATGAGAAGTGGAAATAGAGGCTGCAGTTAAGGCAATAGTAATGCCTATCCTCTGGTCTGTGAAATGGCTCAGTCTCCCCAGCCAATCCATTGTTTGATTGTTATAAATCTTTTGGAATCACATTATCTTGGCACAGCCATTACCGATGATTGTGATGCACTGAGAAATATATAAAAAAGCGGAGGTAGTGCTTTACATTTATAATGCACCAAAAAGACCAGCATCATTTTTTTTTTGCCATTCCTACATGAACTATTAGATCTTGGGCCTAGTTTTTTTTATGCACACAATTTGGCTGAGTGAAAAAGACAACACTGGCCTGAAATTCAGATATGGGGAATCAGTTTTATGCACGATTTCTCAGACTGTACACAGAAGTGGAATTGAGACAGGGTGTTATAAAAGCCATAAATGTTGACACTTTCCTGTCATTCTCAAACTGGATAAGATCTTCATGTCAGCACAGAGGTTGGTGGAAATCTGAAGAAAGTGAGTGACTCTCCTCCAAGTTCACAAGTTTGCAAGATTCCTCACAGAAATAAATGCAAGTGTTAATAGTTTTAAGCTTTCAGTCAAGACAGAAAACCAAGGAATTATTAGGAATGTAAAAAGAGCATTGCAATTACATGTGCAGAAAAGAAATGGAATTATATATCTTCTTTGCCAGTCAGTTTCGAACAAATTCTCCACAGCACTTAAGCTAAAAGGGTCATTTCACAAATGGAGGTGAAGGCCACCGAAGAGATTTGTCTACCTTCATAAGAGATTTCTATATTCTTTTCAATAAGAGTTGGACAAGTGCTCTTAGTGAAGTATAGGACCATTACAGCTGTAACAAAGAGGTCTTTGTCCACAGGAAGCGCCAAGAATATTCCTATACTTTTAATATTTACATAGCAGTTATAAATGAACTTTCAAGCAGAGTTGACATTCAAATGATTATAAGTTTTATGAAAGATAAACAAGTTTGTTACGAGATCTATATGCCTATATATAATGCTTTTTATGGATCTGGGATCAAGAACATTACTGTACATGTTTGCTTAACCGAGCTGTCAGAAAAATATCAAGACCATCTCCTTATTGTTCTTGTCAGGTTTGATATAAAACCAATTATAAAGCTATGCCAGTGAATTTGGAAAAAGCAATGGAATAAAAGCCTTCAATTAATCTTTTCTTGTTGACATAAAAGCAACACACGCATTTTGAATACACATGTCAGAACTAGTGATGTGCTCTCTCTGTTGCTGGGGCGCCGTCTATTCTCAGAGCTAATAAATGCTAATAAAGATAACCGTAAGTTCCCATTAAACACGGTAGCGAAATTACTCAAAAACCCTCCCCTGTACTCGGCTCTCTGTTTACTGGAAACCATTTTTAATATTCTGTAATCACAAAATTGATTGTATTAGAGATGAGATTATTAGTTTATTACCCAATTTGGCCTCTGATCCCTCCTTAGAAAGTGCACCTGGTGCCCTGCAGATCACCAGCCTACTCTTGTTATTTGAGGCAGTCTCCCTTGGTGCCTTTACCAAAATATTGCTTGCCTCCAAACCCACGACATGCCAATCTGACCCTCTCCCTGTCAGACTTGTCAGGTAACTCCCTCTCATATCAGGAGTGTCTTTGCTCAATATCATTAATATCTCCCTCTCCTCTGGCATTGTGCCCCCCGCTTTTAAAGCAGTTGTGATTAAACTTCTGCTCAAACAACCTGACATCAATACTGCTGTCCTTACTAATTTCAGACCAATTTCAAATCTCTCTTTGTTTTCTGAAGTCCTGGAAAGAGTCGTAGCAACTCAATTAACTGAGTATCTCTTCAGAAACTGTCTCTTTGAACTATTTAAAACTGGCTTCGGGCCTTTCAATAGCTCCGAAACTCACAGAAGCACTAAATACTGCCTGCAGCTGATTACAATGTACCTCTAAAGTTCCTAGGAAACTACTATGGCATCAGCAGCCCTGCATTTTCAAGGTTTTTAAGTCTATTTGTATGCTGCAAACTTCAGTAAACCATAGTTCAAATCATAGTTAATTTTTATTACATGTACATTCACATACCTCTTGGTAAAATTATCCGCGGTTATGGTGTCAATTTTCACTACTATGCCGATGATACCTAAATCTACATACCAATTAAGCTTATGACAAATTAAACACAAAACACAAATTTGAAGCGTATTCATGTACTGCCAAAAAATGCATGACATTTAACTGAATGCCAACAACAAGTGGCCCTTAAAACACAACACTTTCATATTGTGAACATTAAGTCTTTGGGGACTGTCTAATTATCCAGACTCCCACAGTTAAAAAAACATAACGCTGCAACCCTTGTATATGCTTTTGTTTCATCAAGCCTTGATTACTGTAATTTCCTTTCGTTTGGCCTGACAAATTCCAATATTTAAAACCCTCAACTTGTGCAAAATGCTGCCGTCAGTATATTAAACCAAATGTAGAAAATTTGATCATATTACACCCATTCTAACATTCTTTTATTAGCTCCCAGTTCCAGCCAGATCTGACTCATTGCATGTGCTTGTACCGTTATATTAATCCAGTCTCATTGTCCCTCACGTGCTTCCCTGTGCTGTCTGATTGCAGGATGCTGATTTCCTCGCTGTCCCTAGAATAATTAAAAAAGGCAGGCAGCAGAGTGATTTGCTACCAAGCGTACCATTTCTTTCTCTTACCAGCAGGCATGTTAATTGCATGGAAACCTTAAAATCCAAATTTTCACTGACATTCAACAAATCTACCATCATTTAGCCAGGAGCCAACACAGTCTCTTCTCCAATACCTCAACTTAGACAGCGTTAACATTGAAACCTGCCATTGGGAACCTATTATTTTTTTCCTTTTTCAACTACCTGACCAATGCAGTGTTTCTCTCGCTGTGTACACCAGAGCTGCCTAAGCTTCTGCGGATATTTGCCAGTAGCTGTAGTTTCACTTTTCTGCCTCTTTGTCTTGTTCATATCTCAATATAATTTTCGAATGTTACTGTCCATTATATTGTTGTTTTCCCGGTGCCCATTTCTCACTCAGCCGTCCTGGTGAGGGATCTCTCTTTGACTTAGCATGCATAAGGTTTCTTCCATTTTTAGGTTTCCAATCAAGTTTTCCTTGTATTAAAGAAGAGAAGCTGTGGTAGAGGTGGTAGACTTGCATGTGGTGACTGTATCTGCATTAAGCCGTCATTTTGGGCTGCAGACCTTTTGTAAGACATTACAAGATGCCAAACAAGTTGTCCTTGTCTAGAGTCTAGAGGAGCAGGGTAGGCTGGGATATTCAGGTTAAGTAGATGTGTTGTGTCTTTCCAACATGCTGATTTGTGTCTTGTGCTTTGTTTTTGCTTTCTTGTGTTTGATTGTGCTGCATGCTGTGTAACATTACTTTATTTTGTGATTAATTGTTGATTAATTCTGCATATTTAGGCTTATTCTCTGCAGTGTCACTTTAGAGATTCTTGTAAGAAGGTTCAGTTCAAACAAGAAGTGGCCCTTTTGGACAAGGTGTATAATTATCCAAGGCCATGCTATTTGTCAAGGGGAATTTCTTTGTATGTATGCAGGACACAAAGTCATAATAGACCCTTTTAATAATATTGAATATTATGAGAACACTTGCAAATGATTTCGATATGAAATATTCCCAATGTGTCACGCTGGAATTTGGGGCACCAGTGTGACACTAGGCCCCTTGTAAAATGTAATTAGCCTACATGAGTTTGCCAACATGATTTTCAGGTTTTAAAATGTTTCTGAGCCCTACACCGACAACGGGCTCTTAAATTATCCCCCTCCCCCCGCCCCTCTTACAGCAACCCAGCTTGAAGTCCAAGAGTAAGAGTTTGGTCATTATAAAATCTTTTATCATTGTTGAGGGTCATTAACCATCTGCCATAGCAGTAATAAAATCTACATATAGTTCATCCCCCCCGAAGTAATTCACCATGCCTTTAGTTGCCAAATTAGCATACGGTAACGGTTCTCTTGGAGGCCTAACCCAAATGTGAGCTAGTTAATTGCAGCGCAGCTTAAAATGTCAGTCATGAAATGTGTCTCTGAGGCTGGAACAAGATGAAAACTCTGGAGAGGTTTAACGACCACCGTGAAATCATTGATGTAAATGCATGTTCCTGCAGCCCAGTGGGGCATCACAGCCCGGCAAGCGCGGACTGTGGAGGGCAAACAAGGACAGGAGGGACGACGCGGGGCTCAAAGTTAACGCTAATCCCCCACGCTGCATGTAAGTGCTCACTTCACCCAGGAGGGCTCTTATAGCTAATCAAGACAGAAATTAAGCCTTAGCCTGCACTGATCATGTTTATGAAGAATCACCACTGAATGCCTACTATGTGTGTAATGTCTTGCTAATAGGAGATAACATGTCTTGAGAGTCCAGGGTCATGTTGGAAGTACCACTTATGACTTTGATAGATGCCAGATAAAAGCAATTTCCTGAGGCAGTATGCAACTTTAATTGAGGTTATTAACAAGGCTGCTCAGTTACTGCACTAATCAATGGCTACAGTGAGTAATAGTGATATGAAAAATAATCATAAATTTACAACTAATCTTGCATCTCACTGCTAAAAATGACTAGCTATTGTCTTTAAAACACCTCACATTAGCATTTGTTTCAGTTTCCTATTGCCAGAAATTTGAAACAAATGCATAAATAAACCATAAACCTGTGCTGTTGCACTCATGCACAATGAGGAAACAGAAATAGAAAAGGTCACTGTGAGAGTATCTGGTGATTTTTTTGTGATTTTCTTGAGATATTCAAATTCAAAGGTCCTGAACTGTTAGCATTTTGGTGACTAAAGGGATAAAAAATGAAAAATGTTCCTCTTTAAGACTGCTGATATTAACAATACTATACTGCAGAAGACAATACTGCAGAAATATGGGCCAATAGTTCTTCATGTGATGAAGTTTAGTTTTGTGGGACTCACTCGTTTTGTCTCTCTGCATAACAGATAATTCCCTTGACTTTCATCCATCACTTTCAATGCCTCGGGAGGGGCAGCGGCAGGAATCTTGATATCATGCCGAAGTCACTCCATCATCTTCTAAAGGCTTTATGAGGACGATGTCTTTGGTCAGACCTGTCGTTGTCACCCTGCATGTCTTTGATGCTTTACGATCCGTGAAATAGACCCCGCAGATGTTGGTGTTTTAGGGCTGCTCTCTCCTCTCTCTCTCTCTCTCTCTCTCTCTTCCTCTGTTTTCTCTTCTCTTCTCTCCTCTCCTCTCCTTTCCTTGCAGGGTTGCCAGATGCACTAAGAGACACGCGGGCTGTGAGGAGGATGGCCAGTGACAGATAGAGGAAAGCCGAGGTTATCAACTCTGTCAGCCAGTCAATCCGGATGACTAACAGTACAACACAGCCAGATTTGGCCATCAGGTAGACTCTCATCCTGGAATCTTTTTCCCTCTAATTTGTTTCCACTACCTGTCAGATTGTCACAGTTGCAACACCGCGCATAGCTGACATTGAATCAAGAAAATATTTCATACATTCCCCTTTCGGTTTCCACAGATATTTGTTTTACCTTCCAGTGCTTGTCCAAGAAAATATGTATAACTGAACTCAAGTGCTGCATTCGCCACAGTCCGCTGTTATTGTGCCCAGTGTTTTCAAATAAATTATATTGTATTTTCTCTATATAAGACAGCCAAGATATTGCGTTTCTTGTCCTGCTTTGACTCGCCGAATCAAGGGTACATTTTGTCTTTATCAGCTAGTTCTGTTTGGCATGTTTTACTAAAACCAAAAAGTAAGCATGCAAGCAGGCGTGACCGTGAGTTTGTTACAGGTAAATGTGAAAAATCTGTTTTGCAAAGTATTCATTTGTCCATTAGGTTCCTGAAAGTTGATAATGGGATTTTTTTGCCACGAGAAAATCAATTAGCACAGGACGGGGAAATACAATATCCTCTGTAAATACACTGAAGTTCTAGCCGATTTGTCTCAATTCCCCATCAAAGGCCTCTGAGCGCTGCTGTGATCCTATTAGTGGACCTCTCTAGGTGGAGATGACTTCATTCAGCTGTGGAGAGGGATGTGACAGCTGAGTGGGGTTTGAATAGGGGTGGGGGGAGGGTGGTGGAGCGGGTGAGGACAGAAAGGTGGAAAGATGGTAGTGGAGGAGAGGACTGCGTAAAAGACACCTGAATTGAGAATAATGAGTCTAGAGAGGAGCAAAGACATCTCTTTCATCTTCAGCCTGACTTGAACCGCTCTTTCATCATCATCATCTAAAAAATGTGCATGCTCATAGCTTAGATACACGTACCTCCAGGGAGCGGAGAGACATTTCACTTTCAAAGGATACTCTCCCAATTTCCTACTTGTTACTGATTTTCGGGTCCTTCAGTGTGGAATTAGAATGAGGAGTCATTAAAGAAATGACACACACTCACTGTGACGCAAAGGAGTAGAGTGGGGGACCGGTGGCAATTATTTATCCTGAAATCAGCATCGTTATTTTGCCTGAGGAATGCGTGAACAAATTAAGAGTGAGAGGTCAGAGTGACAGACTCATTATATCAGCAGAAGAAGGGTTTCTGTGTGCTTAAGGAGTCGCTCATCAGGGTGACAGCTAACGCTGTGACGAGTTACAATATCATGTTAAATTTGAAAGCTGAACCTTTCACCCTTTATTTGTTTGAGGGGAAGTAAGTTTCAATCCTGTAGTATCTTTTGTTCTGCTTGTTAGCAGAGTTCAGCTAAAGTCAAGTGCATTTTATTTGCATAGCCCTTTACTGAGCAGAATTACACACGGCAAAAAATCTCCATGTTAACAAGTCCTTTAGTCTCATATTGAGCCTTAAAATCTTGTTGTTCTTAAAACAAGGAAAAAAAATCTACCAGTGGGATGAGATGATCCCACTTGTTTCCACTGCGGTTTCATTTGTTTGAATTTTTCTAGGAACAGGTATAAATATGTTGAAACAAAGCAGAATAAGGCAGATAAGCCCAGTTCTATTAAGAACGTGACACTTGTAATTACTTGTTAACATGGAGATTTTTTTTTTTTTTTTTTTTTTTTCTTTAATT
>OMKZ01028548.1:8507-19036 GCA_900302535.1 Neoniphon sammara
ACCGCCACGGCCGCGTCTTGGCCCCGCGCCAGCACAGCCACACAAAGCCGCGGGAGAAACAGATAGCGGCAGAGGGAAGCTTTAAAAAGCCTTTGCTTATTTATGAGGGCAGCTTATATGCAGTGCTGTTTTCCCACTAAAGCGATCAAAAACCCTCTGGAAACTGGAGAGAAGGGGGGGACAGAGAGAGAAAGAGAGACGGGGAGAGGTCAGGGAGGGTAGACGCGGAGGAGCTGTGTTTCATATCAGTGTGCTGATCCAGGCTTTTCTTTGGCTTCGGCCCTGCAATAACACAACAGCACGCCGCAGCGCGTTGTGAAATCGGAGAAATGTGCCAAGCCTATCGATGACATTTAACTGTGTTGTGATAGAATTGTGTCAGGTGTGTATGTACACTACTGTATGTGCTGAAGTGTGTGTCACGTGTGTGTGTTTTTTATAGCAGACAGTTAAAGATACACATTTGAATAGGCCTATATGTTTATGACCGCCATCCATCCATCTGTCTAAACACGCTTTACCAGTGTGTTTAGTGTTTTTATACCAGTAGGTATGTACAGCAGGTCATGGCCAGGGCAAACTCTTTATAATCCCCTAACTTCTGATTATCCCTGAAATTGCCCATTAAAGTTAGAAAAGGCATTTTTCCCCCACAATGTATGACAGTGTAACATACATATGTTCTGTATTTGCTGGTTCCAAGGATTCATTGAAGCTAAAAAAAAAACACTTATATTGACAATATGTGTGTCCCTTAATAATTATATTAAGGGATACACATATTGGTTGACTGATCAGTCACTATTAGCACCAGAGCGCCACAGTAAGACAATGTCTGTTTAAATGAGCAGGCTGCTGGAAGTGCAGATAAATATTATATTATATAGAGGAGGTCAAGTCATCAGGTAACCTTATAATACCTTGGCTGAGGGAAAATTTGCTTTTTATCAGCTGTGGATATTTCCTTCGCTCAGTTAAAAGCAAACTTTACTGTTTGAAGTCCTCCAATGAATCATCTACGTAATCGAATCCACTTTATTAAAGTAAATCCACCTGGGATTGATAAATGAAACAAACTCATGTGCTGAGGAACTATGTCAGAATTTGCAGAACTGAAACAAAATCGTGTATTCCACAGTTTCCCACAGCCACTGAATGCCTCTTTACCTACACGAATGAATTAAGTCACAAACTCATATACATGCACGCTCACTCACTCACACACACACACAAAGTTTTTCAACAGTGTGAACTGACACTAAGGGCCATTTATCTTAGTTCTCCTGCCTACGTAATTGATTGTCTCCTTCACACTGCTTTAATGAGTGTGGTATATTCTCTTTTAGCAGGGCTGTAATTACGGCTCCACCGCAGAGGAAGGAGCGCAGTGTGTGGCGCCTGCAAGGGAGTCGCTGGCTTTTAAACCATGGCTGCCCCTGACAATACTCATAATGGCATGTTTGTACTTTGCTTTTCAAAGTCCTCTTTTATTAACAGGGGGATATATTTTCGTCTATCTAGCCACGGTCAACTTTTGTCTCTTGTCTGCCACCTTGTGCTCAATCTCTTCTTCTGCTGACCATGTCCGACTGGCCCCGTCTTGTCTGGTCCCTCTCCTTGTCTCTCACTTTCTCCCTCTCCCTCTCTGCCCTGCCTCTCCCAGCAGCCTTTGCTGCTCCTCTCCGTTTACACTGTCAGTGAGCAGCAAATCCTATCCGACTGACATGCTTCACGACTGCCTAACCCTGATTCTGCCCCGAGGTAATTATCCTGTCTCTGACCTGTCTCGCAGCTCTCGTCTGGTACAAACTAACCTATTTGCGGCGGCAGGTGTCGGCGATTGCACCATCCTGCGTGCTGTATCGACAGGGCACAGGGGTTGTGGGTCATGGGTGAAACAACATCAGCCCTGCACACAGCGATCCTAGATACTTATGTTTACTCTGCAAGTGTACCGTGTCTGTTCCGTATTCTTAAACCAAGAACGTGGCGAATGTATACTGAAGCTGCCCCGTCATGCCCTGCTGTCATGCTGTTGTGAAAGAAAAGAAAAAAAAGAAAAAGAAAAACACTGAGCTCAGAACATCTTTCACGTCGCTGAAAACATGAGAGCGCCAGTTGTGCATGCACACACACACACACATGCACACACACACACACATGCACGCACATGCACACACCATGCAGCAAGTTGTTCTTAATTAGTCTGTTAAAATGTATGGCTGGAGGAAACTGCAGAGGACGGGCTTTTGTGTAACAGACATACATGGCAAGAAAGAAAGAAAGAAAGAAAGTCCAAGTTTAGGCAGATATGGATCTGTCTTGACACTGACATGGAAGTCTGCAAGTGCTGCAAGATATGCATATTTCCTTTTCTTGGAGATACAACTAACCACAATTTGAGGCAATATTTCCTCTGTTTGGCTGAAAGGACATCGTGTAACAGGCCGACTGCAAAAACAAAACAAAAAAACAGTCACTGTGTTTTTTTTTCTTTTTTCCTCATTATTGGTGACTGCCAGACATAACAGCTTTGATTCCTCTCCTCAAAGCTGTCTGTAAAATAAAAACTGTTAGAGATACAGATGTGCAGTGTTGCCGCAACAAGAATGCACGGTATCGGCTTTCGTCACAGCGTAGTTCCCCAGATATATGAGTTGTGCCCTGCAGCCTGAGGACAGAGCCCCCTCCACACACACACACACACACACACACACACACACATGCATTGTATATCGAGGTCTCCGGCGCTACCGAAGGGCAAAACAGGGAAATGCAAAAATGAGGAAGAGAAAAGATGAAGAGGGGAAGGAGGGGAGGGCTTTCACAGCTGTTGTTGGGCAGTGTTTCCTCTGATAGGAGGTTTTGGCTGTACTCCCAGTTCTTTAGGTAAACTGTCGAAAAACATGGTTACCTTGAGATGAGAGAAGAGAGAGAGACGGGGAGGAGGGAGAGGGAGGGGTGAAAGGGAGGGCGGCGGTTTAAGAGAGAGAAAGAGTTACAAAGAGAGAGAGAGGAAGGGAGGAGAGAGGGAGGGAGAGTGTCTGAACATGACGGAGACAAAACGTGTTTGGCCGACCTTTTTAATTTTTTTTTTTTCGAGCTGTTTTGTTTGCACGAGGACATTCAGCAGTTAAACGACCCACTTTCTGCTAAATGCACAATCAGCAACAAATTTCACCCAACGGTACTGTGATTGCTGTTAATTTTAACTCGAAATTTGGAGATTTTCAACTTTAATCAAAGAATGACTATGGGATGAGAAAACACTGTGGTACACTTGGTCTGATGACATCCTTTCCATAGGCTTTGCAAAAACTCACAAAGCTTTTTGTTCTGCAACAATATGCAGGATATTTCTGGCAAAAATGGGAAATGGAAGTGGATTGTAACTTTAAGATAAATGTATAATACTGTTGCTAGATCTTCACCCCATCACCCCTCATCTGTGTTTACAGTCCCACTCCATCCCAAAGCCTGTTCGGTTTGACATTGTGCAGGAGTCACAATGCTGAGATCTGCAGAACGTGTTAGCCTCTTATCATGGGATCAAGATGATAAGTACAATGTAAGTCTTTAAGCTGTCCTGCTGCATGTGCCATTGTCTTGATGACAGCATGTGCCAGGGGCTCCACGGGCCAGCGACGCTGACCTGCACATCACAGGGTGACAGCGGGTCTGTTGTGCCAATTCGTGGGTGCTATTCTCATCGTCCAGGTACACAAATGTAAATAAGCCAGACACCAGACAAACAAGACATGAAGCCATGATGGCACTGAGAGCTGTAGATGTTTGTAGAAGTTTTGTTCTAGACTCAAAAACTAGACTTCTTTCTTTCTTTCTTCCAAAAGAAAGAAAGAAAGAAAGAATTAACCCCTTGCATAGAAATAGAATTGAGTAGAATCAGCCGTTGGCTCATGGAAATCTGGTGCGTTTCCAGGTGGCTCCACTTGCCAAGGTAACACTTGTACACATTCACTCTTTTCCCCGCATCAACTGTTTCTGTTGGTGAGGACCTGATGAAGACATGTTCTGTTGTCACAGGAAATTGTTGTAATTCAGCCAATGACAGGATCCCACAAATGCTGGCTGATTATAGCCTTACAACATCGGCATTGAATCTTTGTTCAAATCAGCCTTGTAGATATCTTAAATTAGCAGTAATCTTAATCATTCTTGTCTTGTCACGATTGAAATCATTGGTTCCTCACTGATGTCTGTGAGTTGGCCCATTGAAAACTATCGAATCCCCTATACAGTGTCAATTCTACTCAGTTCCTGTTCTGTAAAATCTACTTAAACTAGGTGGTGTTCCCCCTCAGGAGGCCCATGACCTGGATAACAAACTTGGAGGAACTCAAAATCCGAGCTCTTTGTGTCCTTGACCATCTGTCGCTGACCTCAAGCGTTTCATTTGATTGCAAAGTAGCACGTATAATCATCTATTTTGATGAGGTGCACATGCAAATGAGTTAAGACGCACAACTTGAGGGTGGAAATGAGACACTCTACCGAAAGCAGAGGCCCCTCAAGAGGTGCTCAGTGACATTGTTTTCGCTGCTATGACCCAGATATTGTTGCCACTTCATTTTGTAAAAAGAAAGAGAAAGAAAGAAAAAGACAAACACAGAACTCATGGGACAAGCACTGCCTTGTCTGCATCTGCTATCTCCTGCTGGAAGGCTTATTTCAATATGAATAGGAGGAAGTATCTTGGTTGTCTGAAGAGTGCGGGAATACAAGGCTTGTTTTTTTTTTCCTCCACTCCTTGTTGGCTGCCGCGGAAAAACAGCTAGGGACTTGTTCTTTGTCTGGGTGTTTCTCCGAATTTCCCATTGATATGAGCTACAATAGCATCCGTTTCCTCCGGAGCGCTGGAAAAGTCGGCCCAGACGTAAAGAGAACGCTGGAAACACGCCCTCGTTCACTCCTAACACTCCATCCATCAGATAACAAGGCGCTCGCTCTTTATTCGGACTGACGATTTTGCTGACAAAAATCTCTAATAGACACAGCAGGATTGGCTTTGTTATGCCAACATCTCCACGCTGTTGTGTCTGTCTGTCTGTTCTGTTATGTAACTCTCGGTGAGAACAGGACACTACCTGGGATTTAACAGGAACAGCCGCATATTACAGCGAAGCCCCCGCATATCGTTCATCTTTGAAGTCCCGGCCGGCTCACCTGCAAACCGGCTCCCATGCACCCGGAACGACCCGCATCACCCTGATGTTAACCGCAGGCTGGCTTCACCCTCATGCGCGCAGTCCTGTCTGTGCTTAGCTGTAATTTAACATTGGATCAAAGCGCAGCAGTGGAAATTATGCTATTGTCGGTGGCGCCCATCAAAACTGTACTTGCAGTATATTGATTTTCCAAAAGGCAAACTATAGACAATCATGTCTTTTGGCAGGCCCTTTAATAATGTTAATTCCTGACTTATTGCATGCGTTTTGTAATCAGATAATCATTTCTGCACAGTATGTAGTAAAGTATGTTATTGAAACTAAACACAAAGCTATAAATACCACTTTATGTTGGATCTATATCCTCTAATTTGCTTTAAATTGGCCATACTAGGTTAAATTAGTCTCTGCTGCGTGCAGTTGTGCAATTTATTTCAGCTGCCTGCACTGAGCTGCACAGCCTGCTATGTGCTAAACAAATAAGCTACAGCGGCTGTTTGAACTTTACATTCTGGCCCAGGAATCCTGACAGTTCATCAACATCCAAAAGAAAAGCAAAGTTTCATAACAATATGGTGCCGTGTGCGCGCAGCTTCAACCGTTTTTCTTCCCACGCACGGCGATGTGGAGTACGAGGGGAGCCTACAGCAGAGCAGCACTTTAAATTATGCTAAACAAGCCCGAGGGCCGTGCGTCAGTGAAAAACATTAGGGTCAGGTTGAGCTGGTGTGCGGGAGCTGAGGGATGGAAACGTGTAGGAGAGGGAGCGAGGAGAGTCAAGCACATACAGATGATTATGATTTCCTGCCGAATTCCTGGGGATGCGAGCCACGGCTTTCTTTCGGAGCGAAGCACAGTACAGAATAGGATTAGACTGAACTCAACTGTTCTTACCTAAGCGCTTGAAATTGAAAATAGTGCTCGGCTGCATTTAAAAAATTAAACCGATACACAACCTATTCAGCATCTTTGGAATTGACTTTGACTGTGTCCACAAGGCGGTGATTTTTTTTTAAAAACGTTTTCCATATTTTGCTCATTGAAAATGAACTCTCAAGAGTGTAATTGTGCAGACAGGTGAAAACAGTGTGATTTTATAATGCTGACGTGACCGCCACAACTTTCCGTCTTTGCACATGCTCAGAGAAGAGACATTTACCTCATGCAGCTACACATCATGGCAGACGTTGCTTGTCATTTTCAGCAATTTGTATTCATTTGTCTTTTTCAGTGGGAGCTTAATGCCTGTCCATATGAGCGATGCACTTTGTTTTAGTCAGTCGACTTCATTTCCTGCAAAATTTTGGACATTATTAGGAGGTTTTCAGCTGTATTTGTACTTGCAATTGCAGCCACAAACACTCCTCAGCCTCTTTGCTCGAATATGGCATGACCAGTCAGAAATTTTGCATCAGCAGTGGATTGAGCCAGTGTATGGGCAGAGTTTTTGGTCTGCATTTTGCCACAGCTGAAACCTTTTTTTAAAAGTACTTACAAACATCGGTTGAATGTGCCATATACTGTATGCCCACCTCCTTTCCAGGCCTGTATTTTCATATTCCAATTGCACCGAAATGAATTATTTTTTACATCTCTCCGTTTCATCTATTTCTGTGTTTCTGCATTCTCATTTATACAGAGATGTTTGAAAACCATGTGAAAAGGTTTTTTCTCTTTTAAAAACTGAGGAATAAAGTTGCGTTTTCAAACATAAATGTATCCGTGCCGACGTGCGCTTAGTCTAAACCTCATGTGTGCCTTGTTGAGGCTGACCTGCTCTGACCCTGAGCTGTTACTTTAGAGGTGACGAGGAGGTCCAATGTCAGTCTTCCTGTTTGGCTAATCCAGAGCCAAAAGACGCCCCTATACTGCAGCGAGAGCCTCCTGACCCCGGCTGACTTCTAAATGTCTGTCCATGAGTAATGAAGGGCCACGACCTCCGGTGTTACGTAAGTTCCCCTCTCCTTGCTCTCTCGCTCTCTCTCTTTCTCTGCCCGCCAGTGCAGCGCATGCTCCACTTCCCCTTATATGACACCTTGCATTCAGGTTGGCGATAAATAGGTCTTTGTATATGGGAAAGGCTCCTGAAAGACCTTGTGTGGGATGGCAGCCTCTATGGAATCTGTGTGTGTGTGCATGGGCCTTGGAGAGAGAGCGAAAAAGAGAGAAGTGGGAGGAATAGATGGACGGAGGGAGGAAGGGAGGGAGGGCTCCAGCGTTCTTCGGCATTCCTCCCCGCTCGAGTGTCCCAAGCTTTCTTGGCAGCAGCCGGGTTCCTAAGCTCCGCGCTGGGCCGGCCGTAACGTTGCTCCAGGAGCATCTACGTGTTCCCGAGGTCCGCCGTTTACCCCCCCTTAATCCCCAGACTGTTTAAACCTCCATCGCAGCATGCAAACAAAATGACGATCTGTGACTCATTCCCCTCCATGACAGCACACTGGAAGGAATGCGGAGGTCGTTTAATATCTCTGGCGCTAATTGCTCCTCCTGATGGCACAGTAAGATGGCATGGGAGCGAGGCCTAATACCCCATCGGACGCCGTAAGCCCTCCCCGCCCTGCAGCGCGCCTGCCTCTTGTAAACACAAGGACAAAAAGCCAGAAGTGAGGTCTTGAACAGGATGCATCTTGTTATTTTCGCTCGCTCTCTCGCTCTCTCTTTGCTGGGGAATGGCCAGAAACAATCACTGACTCAGTGAAACTTGGCGCGCATGTTCTCTTTTCTCCTCTCTCTCTCTCACACACACACACACGCTCTCATCTGCCAGAAAGGCATCCAGAGAGAGAAAAAGAGCTTGGCAGAACAAATCCACCTTTTCATTCCACTGCCTGCTAATGGGCCCAAAGTGGACCTGGGTTTGGTGTTCCTCTCCATTCCTCTGAAGGTGCAGTCAATAAATCGGACTTCATTGTGAAAAGCCACGCTTACATGCAATGACGTGGCTGTTAATCAATGCTTTGTTGTTGATACGGTGCGCGAGACGCGCCGATGACTGCGTCTTCATCACGGAGGAAAAACAAAAAACTTTTCGAGCTTTCTGCTGAGAGACTGAACACGTGTCCTCGTCTGCCTCTTTGTTGCTGCTCTTTCTCTTTCTTTGTTTGCATCTTTCTTTATTCCTTACAGATCCTCTCTCCCAAGGTGCAAGGACGACTTGAAGCCAATGAGAGCTAGGAAACTTGGACGCGTCGCAAACAAACAGGAAACCTTATTCACTGCGCTGAAGTGAGACTTTCATTCTGGGAAGGGTACTTGGGGTTTTTGCCAGTCATTTGGCTTTTTTTAAATTTTTTTCAACCACATATACCGTAAACCGTAATTTAAAGTGACAATTATATTGCGCATACATTCTGCCAACTTGTCGTTTTCACTTCACAAACTCACTCTTGCCACAGTGGCGACGACAGCAGCACATCTGCACACAGGCTCCCCTGAAGGAGGCGAGGTGTCGCTTTGGAGGAAGTTCAGCGGGTGCACGCAGGGTACATATTTCACTAGCCTATATCTGATGAAACGATTGCATTGCACTAAGTCTTGAGCAGGTTGCCCAACCGTTCTCCACCCGGTTTCCCAGCTTGAGGGCTGTGAAGTGCCTCTTTCGATCCTCTCAAATGTTGTGAAAAGGCACACTTTGATGATGCAATGACGGATGGCGGAGAAAAACAATTCCCAGACCTGGGCCGGGTCTCGCTGGGGTGACATTTCTCAAGATAAATACTTTAGAAAGGCTTTTGTGTTTGTTTATTGTGGTTAATATTAAAATAGCACACAAGGAGATGAAATTAAGGATATAGCACGATGGGAGCCAGATGTAGAGTTCACAATTGCATTTACTGTTAAGGGCTGACAATTCATTATTTAATAGGCCAAAACAAAGCGTTATGGTTAACCGACAGAGTTGGACACTGTGAAGTGCACGCGCAACATGCTCCCTAACCGAAACTGTGTTCCTTCATTCTTCTCATCCCATCCCTGCCCATTGCATGACAAGAGGCTCATGTGTGGGAAACTTTGGGCACTTAAATTACACATCCAGCTCCGGAGCTCAAAATTGTTTACTAGAGAATTATAAAAGTGCGGCTCGGAAAGAAAAACACAACCATGTTGCACAACTGCAGGCATCCAGTAACTTATAAAATAAAGCATGTCATTGGACTTTCTGTCGCGGTAACCTTTCCTGTGTGTTGGAAAACATGACTTCACCGCATGCAGAAGCAGGGAGGAGTAATGAATTTTTTTTTTTTTCCCTAGCGACTGTATGAGCATTTCTCTTTAATGGGTTGTGGCAACACCGTAGCTAAAGTGTACCTAATGCTTGTTCCATGCCCTGCAGGGGCAAAGACACTGCTAGTGTGTATGTGTGTGTGTGTTTCTATATGTGTGTTTGTGCGAGGCTATGAAAGATTTGTGAGACTGTGTGCATGTTTATGTGCGTTTCGCCAACAAAGGCAACAAAAGATGAGCCCTGATGCTCATTTGAGTCTCACTCTTCTCTTCTCTGTGTGTGTACAGTATGTGTGTGTGTGTGTGTGTGTGTGTATGTGTGTGTGTGTGTGTGTGGGTGCACTCAGGGTACAGCGTGTACCCAACCTGCATGTGAACAGTACCCAGGGAGGATGAGATAGGCTAATGATAGGCCTGGCTTGGGTCCACTCCACAAAGGCGCTGTCTGGCTGCATTGTGTGGCAGACTATAGTGGAAAGAAAAAACGGACTCGCTGCAGGATAGCGGCACTTGGGATTATGAAACGAGCTTCCAGAGGGAAACAGATAGAGGAAAAGCATCAGAGGGAATCAGAAGTGCAGTCAGTGGACGCTGCTCCTTTTAAGGGCCGCTGCCAAGCAAAAATGTAGGATTTGCCATAGGAATCTCATAGCTTTTGATATGAAAAGGCTGCCAATTTGGATCCATTAAGAGTCCAGAAAGGAGAGGCAGTTTCAGTGTAGGCAGCAGAATCACTTGTTTCCCAGAGAGAGGTTGTTGTTTTTTGTTTTTTTTAATACAAAGTCAGTGAATTTTCCACTCCAGATCTAGTGAACTTGGCCCTCACTTGCAGGGTGGGAAACCGGGCTTTCTCCTTTCATGCCGAAGCAGAAAAAAATTTAAAAAAGCAAAGAATGGGAATCCCATGCTAATGAGAACGGGACACATGCAGACAAAAATGTCACTTTCATGAACCTGCTTGCTCGCCTTCATCTTGCACCGCTCAGCCTGGGCGGCGTGGAGAATGGATGCTGCTTGTGCCCAAATTTCTCAGTGTGCATCCCTGCCTGTGTGTACAACAGGGAATTCTCCCATAGGCGATGCAGATATTTTCCATTGTGGGACAAAGGCTTTAGTGTG